>SNQJ01S0005395.1:32251-60012 GCA_010110895.2 Picea sitchensis | reverse complement strand
AATGAATAATATACTCTTTAGCATTATTGTTGAAGTTAGATTACATAGATCCTAAATATGATTGGAATTGTCTGGTTTTATTACAGGATTGGTTAAATATTGTCAAACCCAAGATAGCAAAGGAAATCTTGGAGATGCGCAAGCTATTGGAGGTTGAAGACTTTATGGTGCAAGGCAGTTTTGAAGATGATCGAGTTGCTTATATTGTAATAGTAAAGCAATTCTGAGGATCTCTCAATCCTCGGGATAGCTTAATTTACCCAAATTATTGTAATATATAAGGAGTAAATAGATCTTGAAAAGAGTAGAAGAATTGCACCCAAGAACTCAGAACTTAGAATTGCTATGCGTTAGCAGTTTTTGTAAAATGTTGTACGAGCTATGAAATCAATAGAAGCTTCGAGCGGTTTTATCATTTCTATATACTGAATTTCAAATAGTAGTTCTTCTAAGGACCAAGGGCCCAGTCTGAAGGAGCTACTGTTCGACCTGTAATTGTATCAGTTCAATTTCTGTTTTGTGATTCGATTCTCTTTTATAGTAGTTAAATGAATGCATAAGTGTGTTGATGATTCCGTGTCAATTGCAAGAGATAGATATGCCCTAAAGCATTAGATGATTGATGTTCCAATTCCTATTACTAAGATTTGATGCGTGACAGTTCCTCATAAGTTCACATTTGTTGTTCCTTTCATTTAGTTTACATTTGTTGTTCCTTTCACTTAGTTTACATTTGTTGTTCCTTTCCGTTAGAATATAGTTGTTGTTCCTTTCAATAGAAATACGACTGTTGTCTCTTTTCGACTAGATTACAGTCTCTGTTTATTTCCATAGATAGAGTAATTCACATTTTTCTTTCCAGCAATTTGATTCATAATAATAGTCATTTCTGCAAGTCTTTATCTAGATTCAATTACTGCTCTTAAAATGAATTCAATAGATTAATTAGTTCATTTTCATTGCACAACTTTAGATTTCAATTCCTAGAATCTTTAATGAATGTTTGAGGAACTTGATTGTTGATAAACTCAGATTTTCTTTCACTACACGATTTTAGCCTCTACGAGCTATCTGCATAGACTTTGTTGATATTCTTTGAGATAAAAGATGAATCCTCGGGTTGATAAATTAATGTTAAACTAAGGCTATTTTTAGACATCTTTAGAGCCCAACAGAAAGCATATTTTGTTGAATTTTGTTATGATGAAGAAATTCGCAGCCATGTAGTAGATGCATTTGTCCTATTAACATATGTCTCTAAAAATCATTCCTCTTATGAGATAGTTGTCCCAAATGTTGACAAAGTGTTGGACGCAGTGGTACGATATTGACATTGATGTCAACAACGTTCAGAAGAATCCAGTATAAATCCAAATATTAGAAGGAAGGAAATTAATAAAATCTTAGAAGGGAGACTTCATTGCAATAATGCTATCAATATTGAAATCCCCACAGTAAAAATCCAAAAGAATCGAGGAGGAATCATGTTTGTTTATATATTTCTCAGGAAAACCTTGGATCGTCAGATCACGTAGAAGCCAGAGCCTACAAAGAAGAATCTCGTGTGAAATATCATGGAAATTTAATAGTCCATTCAAATTTTGGGAGTAATCGAAACCATCAGGTCAGTTATAATTATTGATCAAATCCAAGTGGAAGGTAGCATAAGTTTCGAGACATTGGAGATAAGGAAGAGGAACGAACTCATGAAGTCATGAAATTCCTCCAACCGTTAGATCAAGGAGGTAATTTGGATGAATTCTTGGCTATTCAATCGTGTTTAGTGGAAGGAAAGTGTAAGCCACAAATATCCCAGAGTCTCAAATTAAATGAACTACCATCAACCGTTGATCTGGAGTGAAAATATTGGAACCGTCAGATAACAATAAAGGAAAGGAGATGGTCAACTCCAATGTTGACCACTCCAGTGAAACGAAGTCAAGAACATGTAAGTTTACCCAAAGGCTGAAGCCCCGAAGTCACGAATTGTCATCAACCATTGATCTAGAGTGAAATATTGGAAACATCAGATCACAATAAAGGAAAGGAGACAATCAACTCCAACGATGACCACTTCGGAGAAAAGGGATCTAAAACATGTAAGTTCACTCGAAGGCTGGAGCCCCAAATTCCCAAAGTGTATGAGGGCCATCAGATATGGGAAATTCATGGTGACCATTGGATGAGTGTTACACATTATTTTGGTCACCCCATTGATCCACTGACAACAAGTGTTCATGTTCCCTGAAAATATAAAAGAGTCTTTCTCCATGAGAAAATTGATTTGCTTTCCTTTCTAAAAAACCATATTAAGGAAGGTTGTCACACCCTGTAATATGCATGGGGTGCGATGATGCCTGATTGTCACACCCTTCTCTAGAGATGGACTGTGACGTCTCTGCAGGATACCATATGTATAGGGTGTGTCGATGCAAAAAGATAAGGAAAAGTTAAACTTCATGAATGTTCTAGAAGATGAGGTGGCCTTCAAACGATTTGGATCTTACTCACTTCTCTGATTTGGTGGGATCATCCTAATCTCCTCATCTATCCTTATTTCACACTATATAAGGAGGGATCTCTTATGGAAAAGGATAATGTTGAATAGGCTAAGATTTGCATGGAGAATTCTACTTTAGATTATTCTTGAGAGATTTGCTTTAGTTCTACAAGCTACATGGTGGATATTCTTCATTCAAAGTCTTTGGAGCAAAGGTGTGTGTGTTAGAGAAAAGGGCCATTGAAAGGGGACCTTGCGACATGAAGGCTTTGGTTGTATTCTCCACTTTCTATTTAATATGATACAACAATATGCTTATTTCCCATAAAATCATTCTTGTTTTATTGTATGATTCCTTGATCACATACATAGGTTCTTGTTGAGTATACTTTGTTTCTTTCACTTTGGTTGGCTTGTGTGCCTTTGCAGGTTCAATATCATAGGAGCATTGGAACGGAGGGAGGATGGTAAAGGCAAGAGGAAACAACATTTAAAAGGTATGTTGTATATCTCTTGTTAGCTAGTAAACTCAATAATTAGATCTTAGGGAAAGTCTTATATTTTGTTCTGTTTTGTTCTAGTTCTGGGTGGAACTAGGGAGATATGTTTGTGTCTGCACTTACGGATTAGTCCAACAACAAAATTGGTGACCATACTAGGGATACAACTTGTTTTTGGTTTTTGGTTTTTTGTCTCTCATTTTCGTTTATCCTATCTTTCTTGAGTTAAATTCATTATCTGATTTTGTGGGTGATCCATCTAGACCCCCTGGGTCTAAAGGTTCAGTTAGATTTTTTGTCTTTCTTCCTTTTTTTCCTTAGTTACAGAGATTTTCGCACTATGTTATATAGATATACTGTGATGATCCTCTAGTGTCGCGCTCTTCTAGTGCAAACCAGGGAGACGACGTCGCACTGTGCTATATAGACAGACTGTGATGATCCTCTGATGTCGCACTCTGCTAGTGCAAACCAGGGAGACGACGTCGCACTGTGCTATATAGACAGACTGTGATGATCCTTTGATGTCACACTCTTCTAGTGAAAATTAGGGAGACGACATCACACTATACCCAAATGGCAGCCTGCGGCGATCCTAGATCATCTCACTGTGCTCGATTGTCACTTGCGATGATTCCTGTAGGAATTGTTGGGGAGATCCATTTTTTCTTTTTTCACCCATTTTTGCCTCAATTTCCTGGGATGAACCTCTGATACCAGTGTTTGAATGATTTATAATTTTAAATCTTGCATTTGATTGATTTCCAGTAATTGGAAGTTTATCTTTGTAGTTTTGCAAGTTTTTCTTTCGATTTTTTGTCACAAGGATATAATCTCTGGATCTTGGTCCTGAGTGCTTTCTTGACAAAGGGTCTTTGATTTGTTTGAAGTTTTTGATTGTTTTCACTTCCCAGATTGCTTATAGATTGAGAAACATTTTTATTTGCATTTGACAAAGAGTTTTCTTATCTTTTGATTTTTTGTCTACATAGTGAGTTTGATTTGGGAACAAGGTTGTGAGTGTGTTAATTTTCTCATATTACATTTTCTTCCCTGCCTTGCATCTCTGATTTGATTTGAGAAAGGAAGAACTAAAAATCATTTTATTTTTAGTAATTTTTAACAAGATAATTGTTGCATTCAAATATTTATAAGAGAAAATTGGAAAAATTTGTAACTTTTGATTATTTGGAATTTTGTTCATTCAAGAATTGAGAAATTATGTTTCATAGCTTTTGTGTTTCAAAGAAAGATACCTTCTCCCTATTGTAATTAGAGTTCATCGAATTAAATGATTGCATAATCATATCTTATTGCATTCTATTGGGTCAAGGTCACACATATCATCAGTTTCATCTCCATCTCCCTTTTGAGTAAACAACAGCCTCTTAAAATACAACATAATATTAAAATTTATTAGAAACTTTTATTTTCTATAAATTATTTACACCAACATTAGCTAGGATACCACTTTGGAATAGGTTGAAAGGCACACTCTCCAAAGCATCAAAACACACAATAGTATATTTTGATAGGGAGATTTTCAAATACACTTGCTACATTTTGTCCTGGGAAGCCCTTCTCACACGAGGGTCAAACCTGAGGCCGCATTAAGACTAGAAGAGTTACTCACCCTACTTTGTCGATATTGGTGTAGATATTGCGTGTGTTATTGGGTGTCACTTGAGGGTATACCCACGATTATGTGTGGGAGCTTCTCGAGTTGATTTCGATCTTAGATACCCTGCCTTTGCACTTGGATCAGACTGTTGATTGTTTCCCCAGGCATCATTGGAGTAAATGGTAACCTTAGTGGCCTATCTCTTTAGGGTATTCAAATGAGGTGATTGTGGAGGGGCAAGTCTTCATGGTATATGGAATCGACGTTGGCCAAACTCACTCGGGCTCCTTGGAGGGTATACCCATGATTATGTGTGGGATATTGAACCAAGGCGTAAGTTGTTAAGAAGGTCATCAATGTAAATTTTCCACCTACTTATCCCATCCCCTTCTTGTCTTGATTTCACAACGTTGGATTTCATCACCAAATAGTGACTTCGTAATAACAAGGTTTGTTTGCTTGATTTGATTTCTAGATTTTATTAGTGAGTGTTGTTTGCTTCTCTAGTTGGACATAGATTTGTTCCATTCTTTATTTGGTGCAACCACCATTAGCCTTCATCATTCACATAGGATGCATGGGCTACCTTTGGAAGATCCGACAGATTATGTCCCTTTTCTTCCTAAATCACCAAAAGGCTCTCCTCAGGGAATAGTCAATAACGAATTAGCCTCTAAAATTGGGAGTACGAATTCTTTGGAGGGATTCAGAATTCATAATTCTTTGGAAGCATTCAGACTTCCCAAAAACCCACTATTGAATGTGGTACAAGATCCACAGTTGCTCTGAATTAATTCATCAGGAGAAATTGTTGCTGACGAATATATTGAAGTACCTACTGGACCTAACGCAGAGTCTGGTGTAGGTGATCCACTTTTTTGAAGTGATTCATTTATAACCCTAGTTCATACTGCTGGAATTTTTAATCCTAGCTCTATCCCTCTTCGTTATTTAGGACACGATAATTTTGACACACTAGGAACGAATTATAATCAACCTATGGCATCACAAACACCTTTGATGTCTACTACTTATACGGTACCTTTAAACCATTTTACTGGCAGAACCAGTAATGTTGTCACAGTTACGAACCAATTTTTGGTTGGTTCTCACTCAATCCTTCGTCTACAGTTCACCAACTCTACCATGGTCTCACAAGCTACACCTGTTTCTATCATAAATACAGTGATATCCCAAGATCCTATTGGAACACCGCTTCCGCCTAGATCAAATACATCACTTCCCCCTGGTTATAATGCTTTGAATACTTCCATTACTAATCATTCCCAGAATCCACCCAAAGGGACAAATATTTTTATTCCACCTGGGTACAATGATTCTTCTAGTTTTTTTCCTACACCTGCATAGGTTCTCTCCGGAGGGTCATACATTCCTCCTCCACCTTCACCTAGAGAAGATAATCGTCCTGGCCCTAGTAGCTCCAATCCAGTTGGAGGCACTAGTCATTTTGTCACTTCTAGTTTTCAGATTCCGGTTGGAGGTCAACCTCAAGTTGGAGGTCAACCTAAAATTGGGGGGAAATCTCAAGTTGGGGGCCAGCTTCAAATTGGGGGGAAATCTCAAGTTGAAGGCCATAACCAAATTTATGGCCAAAGTATACATGTGTTACAATATCAACCTTGGAATCTTCCTTTCCAAGGGAATCAACAACTGTCTAGGGGGAAACATCCTCAAGTTAATGCTTTTGTACCCCCTAATCTCAGGAAACTGTATCCAGGTTCTATGAATCCTACTTGGGGTCCAAATTTGTAGTCCAAGGAAGCTTCCTTAATCAACCAACTTTTGTTGGCTATGCGGCTCCAAACCCTCCACAATCGAATCTGTCAGGACTATCTAACTATTTGCAGACTACTTATGGTCCTACTGGTATACCTACGGGATTACCTCCTCAAAATTACCAGTTTCCTCACATGAATAGACATTTTTTTTTTCTTGCTACTTTGGATTTACCGGATTTATCTAGGATTTTGAATGATCCTATTATTCATTCTCCTTATTGGCCCGTCATACCGGCCAAATTACCATCTGACATTCCTAAGTTTGTTGGTCGACTTGGAGAAAACCGAAATAATCATGTCATGACTTTCCATCTTTGGTGTTCATCTAACTCATTGATGGATGACTCTATAAGATTATGACTTTTCCAACGAACTCTTACAGGTTCAGAAACTAAATGGTACATCGAGTTACCACTAGGATTATTTACTGACTTCAATACTCTTGTCATGGACTTATTAACACATTATCAATTGTCAATATGTTACGAGACATAAACTGAAATTTTGAGTTCTTTCAAACAATCCTCTTCCACTCACATTTCTGATCATATTCATGAATGGAGGAGGAGAAGATGCTTAATCAAAGTTCCCCTTACTGACCAACTATTGGCCGGGTGATTTAATAAATCACTTATTGGTCCTATAGCCCGTGATGTTTCCATGGGTGGAGTTGTCACTAAAGAGAAGGTGATTAGTCATGCTCAATACTTAGATCTCGTTTATTCACAAACATGCACTATGTATGACTTAATCCCTAATGCTCCTCGTCCATCTACAAATCCTACTCTAACACCTCAAGTGGCTTCCCACATTGATGATGGCATGATTGGCACTTTTCATGCTAAGACTCAATCTAAACAAGCGAGTCACACCAATCCCAAATCTAGTACTTCTACTATACAAAATACTCCTAATCTGACTCCTTCCCCCAATAAGACCTCTAATGTCAATTCAGTTCAATCTACACCTACCGGTAAAAATAAAAATAAAAAGAAAGGAAAGGGTAGGAATAAGGAAGATAAAAATAACAATCCGCAACCTGAAAAAACTAAATCCCAGCTTGTTGATGAAAAAGACAAACGCAAGCCTCGTTATCCTTGTCTTATTTGTGGTGACGATTACTACATGAATGATTGTCCACAACGTGTTGAAGTTACTAAGTTCCTACAAGGAACCGGTACATATTCTACCCCCGTCATCTTGTCACAACCTTTCCCTTCTCAGTAGCAGGACCAATGGGTCATTCATGACCAACCCTCTCCCTCTACCACGTCTTATGTTCTTATGTGTACTGGTGACTCCATAAAGAGTGATGTTGTAATCACGACGCGATCCAAATATTATTCTTCTTCGAAAGAAAAAGTGCATGATGCACCACCTACGTTGCTTCAACCTCCTCCACCAACTTCACCTCCAAACAATCCTCTTCATCTCGAACAACCGGGCCTAGTTATAGTCCTTTTTCCTCCTCCCAAGGGCATTGTTCAAAATTCATCCTTTAATCCTCATGCACATGCTGCCCAAAACTACAGTATTGTAGAAGACCTTGCGCAAGCACCCTCTGTAATGTCAGCTCTTGAAGTCCTTCAAAGTTGTCCTACTCAATGGAAGGTGTTGTTAAATGCTATTGGTGGAATTTATCCTACCGATACTAATTTGATAATCTTTTATTTATAAGATCATATTCCAAGGCTTCCTCCTCAGTTAGAGTTTCAAATACAAGTTGTTGTGGAAAATAAGAACATTTTTGGAAACGTTATTGATGAAGGAGCCTCGACTTGCGTTATGTATGTTACTTGTTGGAAATCCATTGGCTTTCCTACCCTGACCGAGTCACACAATACTCTTAAATATTTTAATGGTACAGGCTTCAAACCTTATGGTGTTCTTCCTTCGTTTTCTATTACATTAGAAGGTAAAGTGGTTAACGTCGAGGTTGAGGTCTTTGATGCACCTCTTGATTACAACCTTCTACTTGGTTGTAGCTGGATTGATTCCATGCACATAGTTGTTTCCACCCTTTTTCATGTGTTACATTTCCCACACCAAGGAAAGGTCATTACTATCGATCAACTGGACTTCTTTAATTCTGATTCACGTACTAGCAATGTCCCTTTTATTTCGAAAAAACCTCCCGGCTATGAGAATTTTGGTGTGGGTATTCTCAAAGATTCAATGTTAATGGGTACTTTCCCCATTCCTCCACACAATATTCATCCTCCTTTTGTCGCCTCAATCAATATGATATCGAATTTTGTTAGTGAAACCCCTGAGTCTTATGACCCTTGGATAGTACCTAACCCTAGTGATTTCCTTCATTACGACAACAACATGCCTTTAAGTCTGGTGGAATTGGCTTATCAAAATATTCAATCGACAACTTCTTCACTTCCTTCTCTTTGTGATACGTCTCTTGATCCATTTCATGTGATATTTCCTACTGACGAGATGATCATGGAGGTCATGTCTATGGAAGATACTCTGTGGGATGATGGGCATCATCATTCTATTCTCTTCTTGGAACCTGAGACCATGGAGAGCTATCAACAGATTTTGACACCGTCTACCGTTGTTGCTATTTCCTCTGTTCTAGAACCTACACGTGATGTTTTGTATGAAGGGAACTTGAGTAATATTTCCCCTACCATCCCTCTTGACATTTCGATCAATAATGGATTCGTGAAAAATGTTCATATTGATGCTTCACGTTCTGTTGATGAAGTTCGTACTTATAAAACCCTTTTCCAAGAATTCTATAGCGTTTTCTCCTAGAGTTATGAGGAAATGCCTGGTATTGATTTTGACATCATTGTGCATGATATTAAGACATACCCAGATGCTAAACCTGTCCGAAAAAGACTTTGGTCAGTGCATCCATGCAAGGTTGTTGTGATTAAGCTTGAAGTTGAAAAACTTCTTAAACTTGATTTTATCTATCATGTGGCTTTGACGGATTAGGTGTCCAATCTTATTCCTGTTACGAAGAAATAGGGCACGATGCATGTTTGTGTCGATTATAGGGACATAAACAAAGATTGTCCTAAGGACAATTATCCTACCCATTTTGTTGACCAGATTGTTGACGACTATGCCAGGAGTGAAATATTTTCTTTGATGGATGGTTTCTCCAGATATAATCAAATCAATATTTTACCCATGGATCAACATAATACTGCTTTTATTTTCCCTTGGGGAACCTTCACCTATTGGAAACTGCCTTTTGGTCTGAAAAATGCTAGAGTGACTTTTCAACATGCTATGTCTTATGCTTTTCATGATATTAAGCACATTGTACAAACCTATTTAGATGATCTACCGACACATTCTATGCATCGCCAAGATCACCTGGCACATCTTCGGGCCATTTCCATACGTTGTCACTATTATCGTATACGTTTGAATACTCACAAATGTGTTTTTTGTGAGGAATCTGAACGAATTCTTGGTTTTATCATGTCGATACATGGGATTAGAGTAGACCCCTTGAAGGTTGAGGCCATTCTTAATCTACCTCCTCCTTCCACACTGCACCAACTCCAAAGTTTGTAAGGGAAGGAAAACTTTCTACGTTGATTCATTCCCGACTACGCTAAATTAACAAAAGGATTTAATCGGCTTCTGAAGAAAGGTTACGATTTGGTATGGGATGACACTGCAAACAAATATTTTGAAGCTTTGAAATTTTCCTTAACCTGTACATCACTATTGTTTCCACCTGATTATAGTCGAGATTATTTCCTATACTTAGCTGCTTTGGACTCTACCATTGCTATGGTTTTAGTCCAAGAGGATGATTCACATGATGAACATGTTGTATACTAGTTGAGTTAGAGTCTCACGACTACCGAAACCAAATACCTACATGTGGAGAAAATGGCCTTGGCAGTTGTTCAAGTTGTTCAACATTTTTGTCACTACATCTTATTACGCAGAACCACTGTTATTTCTGATTCCAACCCCATGCAACACATCCTTACCCAAAAATTGTTGGGGGGGAAATACTCTAAATGGATAGTTATTCTCCAGGAGTTTGATTTGGATTTTTAGCATGCCAAGTCAAATAAATCTTTGGTTTTTGTTGATTTGATTTGTGACCTTCCCTCTACCAAGACAGAAACTGTGGCAGAGGATTACTTACCTGACGAATCCCTCTTTCTGATCCGTTCGTATGACATATGGTATGGATATATCATCATTTATCTTCAGACCCAGAATACTCGGCCTGGTCTTTCTAGTATTGATCGTCGTTGTATCCGTTATCAATCTTGTCAATACATTATCCTCAGGGATACCCTTTACTGTCGTGGTATTGATTCTATCTTTTGACGATGTCTCACTTACGATGAAGTTGAGAAAGATTTGAATGCTTTTCACTCTGGAGCATGTGGCGATCATATGTCTGGGTATGCCACTGCCCAAAAGATCTTAAGAGATGGTTATTGTTGGCCTTCATTGTTTAAGGATTGCATTACTGTCGTCCATAAATGCCATTCTTGTCAGACCTACAACAACAAGATTCGATCTCACCCTACTCCTCTTCACCTTGTAGTTTTCGTTGGTCCATTCGCCAAATGGGGCATTGACTTTATGACATCTAACCCTCACTCAGCCGAGGGGCATGGGTACATTATTGTAGCTGTGGATTATTTCACTAAATGGGCTGAGGTGATGCCTACATTTGATAACACCGGGAAAACTGCAGCCTTACTCATATTCAATCATATCATTACTCGGTTTGGTGTCCCTCAAGCTATCACTATTGATCATGGTAGTCATTTTCGCAATATCATGATGTCTGAACTTACTGAAAAGTTGGATCTTCGCCATGAAAACTCAACACCTTACTATCCGCAGGCTAATGTCCAAGTTGAAGAAATCAACAAAGTCCTCACTACTATGCTTTGACGAATGGTAGGAATTCATAAGTCGAACTGGCACATGATGTTGTTCTCAACATTGTGTGCATATCGAACATCCATTAAGTCTTCCACGGGGTTCACACCTTTCCAATTAGTATACAGTATCGAAGCAATTTTGTCGATTGAATGTGAGATTCCATCTTTGAAACTAGCTGTCGAATTTCTCCCTAACACCTCGGTTGAGGAGGAATGTATTTTGTATCTGATGCAATTAGACGAAAATTGCCATGATGTGGCCTTAGTTATTGAAACTCAGAAAAAGTGCTTCAACGCTCAATATGATAAGCATGTCAAATCGTGTGTTTTTTCTGAAGGTGATCTAGTTCTTCTTTATGAGCAAGATCGTGATTTTCTAGGGGGCGATAAATTTGAGCCTATGTGGCGGGGTCCTTATATTGTGAAACAAGTGTTGGAGAAAGGGGCTTATCAACTAGTGTATTATGATGGAATTCCTTTAAGTGAACCCATAAATGGGCTTTACTTGAAGAAGTACTATGCTTAAGTCATTTTTGCATGAGTGTTGTGTACTTTTAGTGTATCATACTTTTGTGTGATTTTTCATTTTTTTCGTCCTTTCGGCCACTTACCTTGCATTGTTCTTGGTTTCTAGATGTCGATATCTTCACTACCCTACATTGGCTTCGTTGATGGAACTAGTCACAGTACTCAAAACTTAGCGTCTGCTGCTTGGGAAATCTATGCACCTACAGATAAGTTAATCAGTCTACATGGTGTTTTCCTTGGTTGTGCAACTAACAATATCGTGAAATAAAGTGCAGTTAGCAAGTTGTTAACTGACGCTGTTTCACTTGGAATCCGTCATCTTATTGTATGACTCGATTCACAGTTAGTAGTACTACAGTTGAGTAATGTTTATTCCATCCAAAGTCCTACTTTGTTAAGGGTATATTTATGAATTCGCCTCTTGGAACGCCATTTTGATTACATTGAATATCAACACATTCCTATATGTATAAATACATTAATAGATGCATTGGCTAATTATGTGTTAGACAGACATTTGAGACACTTATAAAATCCAATCACAATTTATACATAAAACAAGTAATCCGATAGAAGCCTTACATTAATAACGATAAAATTCTACAAAAAAGTCTTTTTGTCTGAAGACCAAAATGTCAAAAATGTGAAGCACGTGGCTTCATATACAACAAGCATCACAGATGGTTCTCACTATAAAAATTGACTTCCTGTGCTACTCTACACAGCAGTCGATCAATGGATGTAGACATGCCCACTGTATGGCATTGGTAATGCCTAGGAATATCATCTATTGTGGCATCAGGGATGTTCATAGTGAGTCCCTCCAGGTTTTTTTCTATGGCCTCGAGATCAACATCAGTCACTCCTACTACAACACCTCTCTCCCCTCATCTCTGGATAGGGGATGATCCTGGTGGACGATAAGGCCCCACATCTACATTTTTTGAGAGAATTTGATTAGTCATTGGACTTCTAAAACACAAAAAACATTTTATACAATTAAAAACAACAAAACAATTATATAAACAAATTTTCCTTCTTACCTATGTCCCCCCATTGGAAACCTTCGGGAAGAGCTAGGTCCAGATCTCCACGGAAATCTAACCCGGTGTATGCATAATCATCGACCATGAGCATTTGAGTCCTCAACCATTGGAACGTAGTAGTTAATAGGCTCATCTCCACCCCTGCTACTTGTAAGTGTCACCTGTGAACCACAACGAGATAGTCCTATGAGGAATTAGATATCCTTGATATCTATGGTGAGAGTGTGGGCACCCACGTGAAATGAATGCTCGACCACATCTCACATGTGAACCAGGTACTCAAGTAGTCTCATTTGGGCCCTCATGCCTAGGTCATTCTAGAGGACCCTCATTCCTAGGTCATTCCTAGTAACCCACACTGTCGGAGGGCCATCATTCCTAGATCATCATTTTAGTAACCCACACTGTCTGAGGGCCATCATTCCTAGGTCATTCCCGAAAAAGTAATATTCCTCTTCGTGCTCTCATTCACGCCACTCCAACATCTTAACCGAGGAAATCTTGCCAAGAAACCATAAGATGATTTTAGAAACATAATTTTCTTTCCTGGGGTTTTTTTCTTGTTGGGTTCATCTTTTAAAATTTTGGGTTGTGGTCATCACAGGACAGTGCATTTGCACAAAGCGATGTCTGGTGAGAGTGTGGGCACCCACGTGAAATGAATGCTCAGCCACATCCCACATGTGAACCAGGTACTCAAGTAGTCTCATTTGGGCCCTCATGCCTAGGTCATTCTAAAGGACCCTCATTCCTAGGTCATTCCTAGTAACCCACACTGTCGGAGGGCCATCATTCCTAGATCATCATTTTAGTAACCCACACTGTCTGAGGGCCATCATTCCTAGGTCATTCTCGACAAAGTAATATTCCTCTTCGTGCTCTCATTCACGCCACTCCAACATCTTAACCGAAGAAATCTTGCCAAGAAACCATAAGATGAGTTTAGAAACATAATTTTCTTTCCTGGGGTTTTTTTCTTGTTGGGTTCATATTTTAAAATTTTGGGTTGTGGTCATCACAGGACAGTGCATTCGCACAAAGCGATGTCATCACCCCCCACTTGTAGGTTCACCTACAATGATCCTAGATTGTCGCAGGTCTCGATATAGGGCACCTGCGACAACCTCAACACATGGGTAACCCCCAAAAAATCAACCCAAAACATAAATTGAACCAATGAAAATCAATTTTAAAACCATGCAAAGATGAAGGAGAAGGAGATTACCTCTTTAGTGGAGACAATTCGTGAAATGATCCCTCCTGCACTCTGCAATCAACAGTTGAAAATTGGGGTGAAAAAAGGGCTTTGGAGCAATTTTTGGGCAAAGTTACAAATGAAATGGTAAAATATGGTTTGTTACCTATTTTATTGATTTTTATTACTTTTCATTTGTATTTTATATTATTTTTTATGCCTTATCCAAACCCTAAAGTCCTAAAAACTTTACAAGTGGTTGATTTTCATAGATTGAAAAAGTCTATAGGTGAGACGTTGGAACAAGGGTCCACTTTTTGGTTTGTTTTTATATATTTGTCACATGTGCAGATCCTTTTAGGGTTTTTCAGGAAAAACCCTGAGCTTAGTCTTTGTTATTTCTTGTGCTCGTAAATCAATGAGAATGTAACCGAGTATACTTTTATCACTTTTTCAGACTTGTAAAGGTTATGCGAAAAAGTAAAACCCATGGACTTCCATTTAAGCTTTTTTCAGACTCTCTAAACATGAAAATATGGTCGAGCGACCTTGTTCTTTTCAGGCTCATAAAATTATTTGAAGAAAACATATGATGAGAGGTAGTTTATCACTTTTTTAGTCTCGTTAGAGTAATTTATGAAAAATGACCTATTGGAGTTCTCTTTAAGTGTTTTTCAGACTCTCTAAAATGAAAAACCCCTGAGTTTTCTTTCCTTGGACTCATTAAACAAACATCGAAATACCCATATGGGATCGAACCACTCCTTCTTAGAGTTCCTTAAATATACTCTGAGGGACTCGTCCGAAGGATGAGCTAACATCTACAAGCATATGTTATCCTCCTCAAGCTTGCGTAAAAATAAAGAGATACTCGCCAAAAATGGTGGGGGGGGGGGAATTGGGAAAGAAACATGTCATGTATTTGTGTTAGTGGTAGTAATAGTCGCTCTTGAACATGACACCCTCTTCATCATTGTATCTAGGTTGGGAAATCCATTTGTCTCTTGTTTGACCATCTACAAGTTCATATGTTGGGTCCTCCTTGAGTCAATGCTTCCAAGACCATTGTCATGTCATTCATCTATTCAAGAGAAGTCCAACCTAAATGATCCCTCCATTGAGTTGGCCATTTGCAGTTATAAATTTTCTACCATGTCGGCCTTCCCTGAGTCATTTTCGAATCATTTCATGCTCTGATCTAATTCAAATGTGTTACTTATTTCATGTCATTGATGGAGGATACATCAAGGACCTCCTGTGATGATTATTTTCTTGTTGAATTCAACAAATCATCCAAGAATAAGACTGAGAAATCATTTAGTACCTTAGAACCTACATGCCTCAATGGCAGGTTACTTCACTTCCAACAGTGGGTTCACATCATTGACCCCTGATTGGAAGATTCCATCTAGTGTTCAAATTCATTTCATTTGTTCACATTCATTGGATTGTACTAGGGTAACTTGGGATTCATTGACATCAATGGTGATTTCCCTCGCACTTGTTAACGGTTTTCATTAATGACCGGTAATCAAGTGGTTTCTACCATGTTCGACTTCGACACCTGTAATCACATGGTTAGATTCGTACTTAAGGATGATGGAAATGAAGACCTTGGATCTCATCATTCTGATCTAGGTTGCGACAGAGTATTCATGAATTAGTACTGACACATAGATACATTGTGTATGTCTCGTGGCTATGTCCAAATTTTGAATTCTTTAGCGCATATATCCACAGTGTATTCCTGGTGGCTATGCCGATTCATGATGACATGGATCCACAGTGTATATTTAGTGGCCATGAATCACTTGAAAATTTGTAATCTGAGTATTGGAATGCCTACCTTGGACAATGGTATATTATTATGCAGATGCTTGATTGTTTGCAGGTTCTCGATCAATGCGCTCCTTGTTCGACACACACATTCTACAAAGTATTTTAGTTGTCACGAGTTCCAGCTTCATACTTTTGGGGGAATTCTGTTACACATTATTTTGATCACCCTAGTGATCCACTGACAACATGTTTTCATGTTCCTTAAAAATATAAAATATTCTTTCTCCGTGATAAAAAGTGATTTGCTTTCCTTTCTAAAAAACCATATTAAGGAAGGTTGTTGCACCCTGCAATATGCATGGGGTGCGATGATGCCTGATCGTCACACCCTTCTCTAGATATGGAATGCAACGTCTTCGTAGGGTTCCATATGTATAGGGTGCAACGATGCCAAAAGATACGGAAAATTTAAACTTCACGAATGTTCTAGAAGGGGATCTTCTAGAAGATGAGGTGGCCTCCGAACGGTTTGGATCTTACTTGCTTCTTTGATTTGGTGGGATCATCATAATATCCTCATCTATCCTTATTTCACACTATATAAGGAGGGATATCTTATGGAAAAGGCTAAGGTTGAATAGGATAATATTTGCATGGAGAATTCTACTTTAGATTATTCTTGAGAGCTTTGCTTTAGTTCTACAAGCTACATGGTGGATCTTCTTCATTCAAAGGCTTTGGAGAAAAGGTGTGTGTGTCAGAGAAAAGGGCCATTGAAAGGGGACCTTGCGACATCAAGGATTTGGTTGTATTCTCCACTTTCTATTTAATATGATACAGTGACATGTTTCTTTCCCATAAAATCAGTCTTGTTTTATTGTATGATTCCTTGATCACATACATAGGTTCTTGTTGAGTATACTTTGTTTCTTTCACTTTGGTTGGCTTGTGTTCCTTTGCAGGTTCAATATCATAGGAGAATTGGAATGGAGCGAGGATGGTTACAACAAGAGGAAACAAAATTTAAAAGGTATGTTGTCTATCTCGTGTTAGCTAGTAAACTCAATAATTAGAGCTTAGGGAAAGTCTTATATTATGTTATGTTTTGTTCTAGTTCCCAGTTGAACTAGGGAGATCTGTTTGTGTCTGCACTTATTGATTAGTCCAAAAACAATTAGGATAGGCGGTTCCAATGGTGGTCAACTTCGGTGATGACCACTTCGGAGAAAAGGGGTCTAAAACATGTAAGTTCACCCGAAGGCCAAAGCCCCAAAGTCCTGAAGTGAATGAGGGTCGTTGGATCAAGAATTCAGGTGAAAACTAGACCGTCCGATATACGATCCAAAGGGGAAAGACATATGACACTTCCATAGATCCACGTCAGCAAGACCACATCAGTAAGGACACGTGGTGCAATCATATGGTGACAAGTGTCAAATTCTAGTTGGCACTTTAGGTATACATAAGTCATGAATCTAGGTGACACATGGTAGCCACTCAGCCGATGCCACATCAATAGTGATGTCAGCAAGCTATGTCACTCCAAGAGTATGTCCTTCGGGGATATCTAGTTTCTCCTACCAACAACTACCCAAAGCACCAAAGGGTGAAGTTCCTAAGTGAACGAGAACCGTCCATCTCAACGTGCAATTAAAACGTGACCATTGATCTTGATAAGTGATTAAAAACATGTTTGGATTAACACTTAGCCACCTCTTGTGGTCATATGGAATAGAGGGCCTGAAGTGTTTCTATGTGAAATTTAACACACATAATAAGAAATTTATCTCGGTCAAGAAGGATCGTTGAACTAGATAGGATATGGACTTTGTCCTGATTTATCTTAAGTAATCCAATACTTGCAATACATTAAAAAGATAATAATTTTTTTTATATATTATCAACGTAAATTAAGAATGAAATAAAGAGGCATGGGATCGAGTTAAAACAAAATCAATCCATATTAGTGATCAATTTATGAAAATCCCTCTCACTAAATTGAAAATCTTTCACGATAATTCATGAATAATAATGGAGAAAAACAAACGGTATTATTGTTAATTTAAATAAAGAGGTGCGATGGTCCAAATAAAGGGACACAATGCTTCAATGATAACACCAGTTGGAAAAATATATAAGCAAAAAAAAACGATGAAGAAGGGGTGTCTCTGTAGTCTAGATCAGAAGATCAATGCAGAAGCAGAGTCCAAGAAGAGGAACTGATGATACTTATGCAGTGAGGGTGGAAGGGAGGAGCACGGAAGTATTCATATCCTTTACTAAGTAAAGTGTGAATTAAGGGAGTTGGTGCTTCCTAGGGTTAGTTCCCTAAAGACACGGGAGTTGGTGCTTCCTAGGGTTGGTTCCCTAAAGACAAGGGAGTTGGTGATTCCTAGGGTTGGTTCCCTAAAAACAAGGGAATAGGTGCTTCCTAGGGTTGGTGCCCTAAAGAAGGAGATTTGTGTCTCCTAGAGTTGGTTCTCTAAAAGGATTGGTGTCCTTCACTATTCTTTATAAAAACCTTGCAATTTCTATTAATTGTATTTATATAATTGATGTTAAATACAAGTCCATTGTTGATCTATTGTGGTGATTAATAAAATAACAAAGTAATTTCTAATTGTTTAAAAAAAAGGGTAATACTGATTCACCCCCCCCTCTTAGTATCTCCAACATAAATATCAGCCTATCCTTGAAGGATACTCTGATGATAAGTAACATATCTTCACTAAAGCACATACAATACTTATTAGCAACCAACCAATATATGATAATGAAGAAGATAAGGAGGAGTTGCATCAGCAGTTGAAATTCTCTTTATCACCAATTGATGAGAAGAAATATCCAAGAATCAACGAGCTCATGTCGATCATTTTTGCACCTAGACTTGCAAAATACATCAAAGAACATATGAGTAGCTATGGAGCATATGAGGACCACAATTTTATTGATGAATTAACCTTCACAGAGGAGTAGGATTGTCTTCTTAACTAGCTGAAAGTGTGCCATGATCTTCAGGATCCAGTGGAAATCTTGATGGATTCCTTGCTTAGACATGTCCCAATTGTTGCAGCTTTGGGTATATCTCTTACTTGCAATAGTAAGTGTAAGATTTTCTTGGATATTTTGATGAAAATATTCCATTATTTTTGCATTTTCTCAAAGATCTTCCTGCAAAAAATTCTTTTTATCAGTCATATGCTTTTATGGCTTCATTGGAAATATGTTTACACTTGATCTAGTATATTTTAGATGATTACAGTAGGTGAATAAGATCGATTCCAATCATTTTTTGTCTTTTAGTTTTTGGTTTGTAGTAGATCATCAATAATGAATCCATAGCCCAATGGATAAGGCACTAGAACTACAAATGTTCTTGGAGCCTCACAATGAGGTCTCCATCTCCTGTGGAGCTAAATGTTAACATCTAGGATGTACAAGAGTCAAGGTTTTCTCTAATTTTTCAATTTTTTTTCTAGTCTAGTCTCAGAAGGTATCTTTTGGTCCTTTTCAGTCATGTGTTATGTCTTTCTTATAATTCATTGGTTTAAAACTTGTGAGCTGATTAGAGTACAACTACAAAGTCTTGATTTCATGATGGTGGTTGTCATCATTTGTAAAGAGGGAAGGTATTGGTCATAGTTTCATAACTTGAAGGTCACCATCAAGTATTTTGTCCAAAAATGGTTTATAAAAGGTTTAAAATATCCACGTAACTGTTTAAGTTTCATATCAATTGTCTAATTGTATTTGTTGTAGACTCTCCTAGTAATTCCCAGCAATTCAAAATACCTCATGCACTAAATCGTACATAATTACAATTTTGGGGACGTGGCACTTAGTGGATTATTTTTTTTTAGCACCTTATCATCATCAAAAAGGTCAATATCAAATGGAAGGTTCAATGTTTTCATGCTATTTTCATTTACAAATATTTTGCTACAGACTATTCATCGCTGCAAAATGTTTGTGCCGCAAACTTTCTTGTAGAAGCCGCTTGTGAGTTAAATGCTTGAAGGGGAAAGGGACCTCTTATTGGTATTAAAAATGGTGAATACAGTGTGCATCATATTTTAAAAAAATAGGCTTCTACAGAGATTTCGCAACAAAATCTTGATTTTCTGCAAAACTGACATACGCAGAAATTTCGTAGCAAATTAGTATGATGTAAAATCGTATTTTCATATATATTTTAAATACGAACTAGGTTTCGCTAAATTTTTTTGGAGATGAATCATAATTTCATTGAATTTCTGACCAAATATGAACCCGACCCAGTTCGTAGTTTGGGAAGAAAGTCAAAAACATCATCTACATAAAATTTCGCAGCGAGTCTTGTAGATGTTGTTGCGAACTCTAACAATCTGATAAATCTGAGTTATGAGAGAGTTTCCAGTTGTCAAAGGAGGTTCAAATGGTTCCCTAGGAAGTAGTTAGACATAAAGGGACACTTTTACCTGATATCCAGCTCCACTAGATCTCCAACATGAGCTGGATATAGTTTCATTTATCATCACCAACAACTTCCTGGAATCTAGTAGTTTGTTAATTTTTTGTTTATTTGTTTATTGCCACACCTCTCCAAGGCACAAAATCCTATGCTAGATCTAGGTAACGAATCATAGAGGTATTCTTGATGTAATTTTCTATTTAATGGTTGATATGACTCCAAAAAAGGGGTTCGAATAGTTGGAGGGGAAGCTCTATCATTTTACTTTCAGACTGTAAAGTTTTTCACATTGTGTATGTACAGACTTAAGACTATTGGATAATTGAATATCAACTCCTTTTTCTACTATTACATGCTATATTCTTGTCTTTCTTTGTTGTTACCTACTGATAAATGATTTATCTTTAGTACTTTTGTTCATGAATGCATTGACTGATTTACTGTAAATTTGTTGATGCAAGTATTGTAAAATCACATCTTCTTGTTGACTAGGAGGCTCCTTGTTAGTAAGAATTCCATTGTATGTGTGCAAAAGTGACCGATGTAACTTGGTTCATGTATTTCACCTTTCTCCTTCATTCTTCCATATTTTCATTGAATTTCTAAAGACCACTTATCTAAGATTATTCAATCCTTGCTTGTTGGATTATGTTTTGTGGAAATCTTATGTTGATATATTGAATGAGTATCTCATCCATTCATTACACTTGAACTAAAAAAATTATCTTTACAAAGATACAAATTTCTGATGGGTATTAGGCTTACACCTATAGAATTCTAGGTGTGACTTCTAGTGCTAACATTTCCGGCGTTGTTGTCGGGGATGAAGTTGAAGATTTTCCATGGGAGAATGACAAAGCTTAGATCCAGTATTTCATTCCAGGGCCTCTTCCCTATCTATATAGCCATAGGGTGTCTCCTTATCCATATCTGGGCTATCCAAGGAAGAGTATTGTGGTTGATTTCATGCTTGAAGGATTCATGAATGAACTGGAGCAGTTGGCTCAGAAGCAATTCAAGTTGTAATTAACCTCTTTATTTGGTGCTAATAGAAGATATTATTTTCCCTCCAAACATTGTGTGTCTTTTCTTATCATATTTGCTTTGAATATAGTACATGACATGTATATTTTTAGATCATATAACTACCTCGTAGCAGCGCTTGTCTCTGTTCCATTTTGCAGGTTGGTTTCAACAAAGGATCGAGAGCTCTTCAAGAAGAAAGAGTGGGAATCAAAATCAAACATGAGACTTAAGGTGCACTATTTATGCTTCTTTCTTTCCCTACTTTCTCCTAGAAAAAGTAGTTATTCTTTCAAGTTTTGTATGTTTGTCTGTCAGGGAAGATTTGGAGTCTTCTCAATACAGTCTTTCTTTGTCGTGATTTGACCCAACAAACTTTAAAGAAGGTTTGTCAAAGGATATGGAGAGTGGAGTCGCCAGGTGAGCTCAGGATGAAGTCTTTGGGAAAGAGACTTTCCAAAAGTGTCGTTTAGGGAAAGAAGAGGATTCAAAATCCTCCCCGACAACGGCACCAAAATGTTATAGCACAAGTTGTAGGTGAAATAATACAACCAGTACAACCACCTGATCATCGAATGAAGACATTTCCCCTGTGCTTAATCATGTGAAACAAAAAAGATAAGTCTAGCACATAGTAATCATGAGCATAAAAAGACATATAATCAATCGTGAAATAAAACTCATGGAGATGGGTGGGAGGGAGGAAATCATGCTGAAAAGAGAAACCACATTCTCGATTGTACTAGAAATCTTGCTTGAAAGCATAGCCACAAGCCAAATCTATCCATTATGGAGTGGAATAGATGATGGCTCACCTTCATCCTCACTTAGAAGATCGATGCTCCCTGAAGGCTGAGAAAGGACAAGAGGTCCAAAAAAAACCCTATGATTTCCAAAACAAGAGGAAACAGGGTAAGGCACAACCTTAGAGAAAAACTCCTCCGTTGGACTCAGGAAATGTCTCTTCTTTGTCTGCAAATCCCTGCCCAAAATATCAACATGAAATTATTTTTGTTTGATAGTATGGGCCTCATATTTCTTTGGGCAAGCCACGACTTGGTGTCTATCAAAATCTGAGTATGGTGGTTGAAAATCATCCTAAACATTTTGCGTCAATTCATCCTCGAATGGATGGGACAAATATGTGATCATGTCACCATCACCATCCCAAACACTTGAGTCATATATGCACGGAGACCAAACCTTTGTTTGAGAGCTTCCCTCAATGTCATAAGTGGGATCTTCGTCAAAGGTGAAAAGGCTCATGTCCCATCCACATTTTCCAATCTGTATGAAAGTTTCAATATGTTGATCGACTGCATCGGAGGCCTCTTCACTTCCAGGATCATGGAACAGGTTGTCATCAAGATCCTCGAAAGGGTCATAACTCATAGTGTTCTCCTTTTGATATCCAATGTGATAAGCTTCATCAGGATCTTCTTGGAAGCTTTCTTCATAAGAATTTTATTCAAGCACCTCTTCATCTGTGAGAACTTGGTCTTCGATAGATTCATGCAATAACTCTTTTACTTGGTTCATCAGCTCTTCAGTGGCTTCATTAGCAACTTTTTTCCTTTCCATCTGCAAAATTTCCTTCCATGAGGGATGGCGGGGTATTGGTTGATTCCAAGGTGTCATAGTCCCATCAACTAGAAGAACACCTCAAAGGAGTTTATAGGGGAGAGCAAGGCTTCTAAAAGGATGAAATGGGAGAGCAGGGGAAAGGTGAGTAAGGGAAAGGTGGGTACAGGAAAGGTTGATCTGTCAGAAAAACTTTAAAGAATGCTTGTCAAAGGAAATGGGTAGGTTCTTGTAGTGGATTCGCCAAGCAAGCTCGGGATGAAGGCTTTGGGAAAGAGACTTTCCAAAAGTGGCATTTATGGCACGAAGAGGATTCAAAATCCTCCCCGGAAATGATGCCAAAATGTTATAGCACAAGTCAGCTCGTGATGAGACCTCCTATCCTTCAACTAACATTTCAACCATTCTTTATTGTATTGTGGGTCCCCTTTACTCAAATATAAGTGTTTCATTACTTTCTTGGGTGATCCCTGGGAGAAGCATCTGGAAGGTTTATACAAGGCTTTTATATTTTACCCAACATCAACCCCTCTAGCCCTTTAGCCCCTTCTTCCCATAGAATGAGGAACAAGCCCTTCTTGGGTCAATACACCCTAAAAATACCAAGAGATAAGGAAATGGAGGGAAACAATGAAGGAAAGTGGTAAGTATGGTTGGGAATGGTACGATGGCTCATTAAGGGAGTTCTTGAATCCCAGGAGAAAACCCATCCCCAAGGAAAACCGCTTACTAGGGCACAATGTCAACCACCAAGGTGAAGCAGGGAAAAAGGCATAATGTCCAAGCATATATCATGAAATCTAGAGCAATATAAGATACACCATAATCACATGGCTTAGATATTGAAATGATTCTCACCATAATAATGACTTGTACCTCATGGAACAAGGCCCACTATCTTCCAGAAGCCAGCTGGTGTGGTGGATTCCATCTGCAAAACTGTGACCATCTGTAGTGGTGAGTGGGTTTTCCATCTCTGCAAAAGGGTATTGTTGGTCATGTATTCTCTTGACACTCTATATATACAACCAGAGGGCCTCAAGACATGATATCCTTAGTTATCCAAAAAATGGGGATAACATACCCAAAGTCACAGGGGAAATATCCCATCAACAAAATTGGTGACCATATTGGGGATTCTCCTAGTTTAGGTCAATTTTTTTAGAGTCCCTTGTTTGTTTCTTTCCTTGTTGCGTTTTCTGTACTTTCTGAGTTTTTTCACAAAGTTTTTAACCTCTCATGAAGTGTTTTCAAGTCATGAAGCCCTCTTTCTGGGAGGGGATTTTTATTTTTCTGAGTTTTCTAAGCCATTCGCGAGTTGCATCACTACAGTTCATGGACATCCGCATTTTTCTCTTCTACAACTCGTGGATATCCATGAGTTGTATTGCATATAGTTGTGGACATGTGTCAAATTGGAGTTTAAAAGAAAAATCTCTTTCTTTCTGGGTTTAGGTTTTGGTTTTCTCAGTTGTCTGGGTTGTCATAAATCTCTACTTGGCTTTGCTCTGTTGAAATATGAAAGTGTTTTGTACAGAAAAAAAAAATATTTGGCTTTAGTTATTTGGTATAAGGTTTGTTTGGTTGATTGGAAGATCATCCTTGTTTGTATGAACATCCATACTCATTGATTTTTTTATTGGTTTTTTGGTTGAGCGCTTTCTGTCTCTGTACCTTCTTTTCCTTGTTTCAAAAATAAATTTTGTAATTCTTTGTTTTTATTTATTTTGTAAACAAAAATATTCTTGTTTTATTTCTTCTCCTTTCTTGAACCCTTGTCTCTCATCTTGACAAGAAAAGAATTGTTTATTTAGCATTCAAAAGAGTTGTTTATTTAGCATTCAGGCAGTTGCATTTTCATAGCACTTTGGTAGTGGTAGCCTTGCGTTGGAAAAGAAAATAATATAGTAGTGCAAGTTTTTCATTCTTGTTTGCATCTAGGTTTTTGGAAAGAAAATTGTAGTTTTCATTTCAAGGTGTCTTAAATCTTGCATTCATTTTTTTTTGTTTTCATTGAAAAGAAAAAGAAGTTTTCTTTGTAAGCATAGTTGCATCCATTTTTATTTGGAAGAAACTACATTGTGTTCTTATTTTTCATTACCTTTGGAGTCGTTCGGGACATCACCATAGTTGTATCCACACCCTTTCTGAGTAAAGAAAAACCCATTAAAATGAACACTTAAATAAAATCCATTAGAAACTTTCATTTTTCTAGGGTAAACAAACAAGTTTAGGATAGGGCCTTGGTGTAGATTGGAGAGTAAATTTCTCCAAGGCCACTAAACCAACATAAGTGTCTAAGATAGGGAGTGAAGAATCCAATTCTTGTATAGGTTAGTCTAAATATCCTCTAACAAAGAAGTAAAACATGAGGCCACGTAAGTAATAACTGAGGAGATTCCCCTCCAAAGTTGGACCGAGCGTAGTGGAGAGATCATGTATTTTAGGTTTCGATCATTCCCATACCTCCATGAGAGGTGGTGCTTTAGAGGCTTTGGGATTTTCTACCCTTCCCAAATGCTCGATCCTGACTGTCGACTATACCCCCTAGGCATCGATTGTGAGATGGTAACCATAGTTTCTTCTCCTAGGTACATCACAAGGTGACTACAAGGGTTTGTTGTAGTACAGGTACATCACAAGGTGCCTACAGGGGTTTGTTGTAGTACCCGAGGCAAATTTTGCATCACACATTTCATTATTATTGGAGGGTGCCTCACAAAGTGAGAACACTTGCACCGGATAAGGATGATTTGTGGAGGTCAGGTTAACTGCTTCTCATACCTTTGTGCGTTGGTCCATGGGACTTAATCAACCCATGCCTTCATTCAGAAGGCCTGAGCCCACTTTATTGTTATTCTGGTCCCAAGACCTAATCCACTTGAGTTGAAATAGTGACAAATTTATTTTTATGTGTCTTGTATTTAGGGATTTGTAGTGGTGTGATTGGTGAATGTAGTTCAACTTTAGGAAGGTGAGTCGATTGTCACCAAGAGTTGATCACTCAAAGTGGCTCATAAACCACCCTGAAGATCGAGGATATTTCAAGGCCTTCCACCCGAGGAAGAGATTATAAATAACTCTCCCTCGTCTCCACAAAGGCATTGGTTTGATCCACTGGCACGTTCCTACCAGTCGTTCATATGAAGATCATAGACAATAACCCTCCAGAAGTTATAGCTTCAAAACCAGAGGAGGTAATTGTTGAGGACCTTGGAGATGGGGAGTTCGCTTCACACTTTAATCCTCCATTACTTGGGGCTTTTCCATTTCTAGTCATACAAGTCCCACCTCCCAGATTATACTTTGTTGATAGTCTCTCTCTCCACTGGGTCACTATGGATGACACTCCACCGGTGTTAGGGTCGGGAGCCCATGCAATTCCCACCTCGACGATAGTATCAGGGGGGGTTTTTCCTCCTAGTATGTTGAAGAAAACAACATGTGTGATTCAATCCACCTTCATCATGTTGACCAGTGACATTGTTGCGTTGGTTGTCGGTCCCACTCAAATTTTGAATGCAACTGCATCATTTTCATCAACAACAAATGCTTTCTCATATAGAATGTCATCTATGGACATGCTTAATGCATTGGTTAGTTGTTAACCAATGTCCCAATCTTCGAATGTGGTTGTAGGGGGAACTCCAAATCCTTACCAAGTCATGTCTTGGGGTGGAGTACACATTCCTCCATCAACCCAATTCACCGGAATTGGACTTTTCCAATCTTCCAGCCTTAACCTCACATGGATCTGGGGCACCTCTATGGGTAGAAGATATCAATAAGATAGTATGTCAAATACATCGATCATGTTCACACTTTACAGTGAGTTCGGGAGTGACCCTTTCACCGCATCCACAGTGTCAGTAGAGTTCAACCCATTCCGAAGTCAATCTATTGCCTGGAAAGGAAATTTGTCTTCATCAGGGAGCCCTTGGGTAGAACCCCTCTCCAAGACCAGTGGAATACCTCTCAAGGGATTTCAAAAGGGGAAACCCCTTTCCTGGTCAGTCTACCCCCATGCCAAGGTTTTTTCCTTTCCATGGGGGGTCCACTAGGGGAAACCCCATTTTTCCTCTTGAGAACCAGATGGATGGAGAATTTATTTCATTCAACCAGGGGACACAAGGTTTTATCCCTAGATCTAGTTCAACTACAAAATATTTCTAGCAACCTTGTTCTAGTTACAACCCAGGACCTTCTTTTTCAGGATACCAATTAGTCAATCACGCAACCTCAACTACCATTTATGGCAACACTAGATTTTCCAGAATTAGACAAGTTAATGAATGATCCCATTCGTCGTTATCCTAGCTAGCCTACGGTCCCAACCAAACTACCTTCGAACATACCCAAGTCTGAGGGGAAAAGTGGCAAGGATCCACAGGACCACGTGATGACATTCCACTTGTGGTGTTCATCCACTTGCTTAATGATGATTCAATTCGATTAAATTTTTTCCAACGTACTCTTACCGGAGGAACTTCCAAGTGGTATATTGAACTTGAGAGGGGGAAGTACTCAACTTTTGGTGATTTATCCATGGTTTTTCTAATCCATTTCCAAATCCTTGTCTGGTATGATGCCAGGAAAAACCTACTGGCCAATTTTGAGCAAGATAATTCCATGCACGCCCCCGGGGGGGCAGCTCAATTGGCAAGTGTCGTGAAAATGAAGTTCCATGAGGTTTCAAGTTCAACTCCCCCCGACTTACCTTGTGTGCCGCGTAAGGGGCATCGTGGGCACACCTGGAGGTTATAGTGGTAGCGGTTGGATAACACGGCCACGTGTAACGTGAGCACGTGCCCAACTAGTTGTTGATTCCTCCAGACATAAAAAAA
>SNQJ01S0005395.1:15523-31972 GCA_010110895.2 Picea sitchensis | reverse complement strand
GATCGGGAATTATCTATGATATTATGATGAATGTGTCGTGATATAATCTCAACTTGTCAAAGACAAATTCTAACTCACATGTTGATGGTATAGTGGGTTCCTCTCAAACAAAAGTCACAAACCTGGCTACTAGCCAGATGCAAAAACTTGTTATTCAACAACCTACGACTAGTCCATCCTATGGATCGACCACCTCCTCCACCCAGTATTCAGACGTACATTATGTGAAAACGAAGACTTTGAAGGGTCCTAAACAACCTGGAGAGAATAAAAAAGGCAAGGGTAAGAAGGGAGGTGGGGGAAATAACACAAAGTATGATAAGAATGTTGAGGGGGGCAAGGATGAAAAAAGGAAAGTGAAGTTTCCTTGCAAGATTTGTGAAGAGGATCCCCTTACACATCAGTTCCCATGAATGGAAAAATCTTAGTGTCTTATAAAGTTGAATCAACAATAAAAACCTGTTGTGTTGAAGAATCCCTTTCCACAATGGAGAAATTTGTAGAGTGGTTCTTCCAATTTCAACCTGCAAGGGGTAACTTAAAGTGCACCTCCGTATGATGGATATCAAGGAGTAATAAACATGCTTATACATTCGAAACTAAAGGATGTATATTTTTCGACAAGATCTTGGAATTATGATAATCCAGAGTCGACCGAAAAGGGTAAGAAAACTTCTGAAGATCAGGCCCCTCTCCACATAGAGAATCCTGACAAAGAGACACGATTACACATAACTAAGGGTGTTTATAAAAGGACAACGCATAACCCCAATGCAAGAGCCACTCCCAATTATTAAATTGTTGAGGATTTGGATCAGATTCCTTATGCAATGTCCACTTTGGAGGTGCTCCAAAGTTTCCCCTCACAACGCGCTATGTTTTTTTCTGTTATAAGAGCTGTTGATTCTTCTAGTTAGCTCGTAACGAAGTTTGATTCTACTGATGTGAGGCCCAACCTTCCATATCACGTATCTTTTTATATTGGTTTTGTTTGCAACAATATTTTGTTCTAGAGAACCGTCGTTGATGAGGGTGATTCAACGTGTGTAACGTCTTTGTCGTGTTGGAAAGATATCAGTTATCCTGAGCTTAACCCTTATCTTACACTCTTGATCTCCTTCGATGGACATTATTTTCGACCACATGGTCGAATTTATTCTTGTCTGGTTACACTAGGGAGAAAGTCTCTTTGCGTAGAATTTGAAGTAGTTGATGCACCACTCGACTATAATCTATTGTTACGAAGAAGTTGGACATATGCCATGATGGTTGTCATCTTGACAATATTTCAGATTATATTTTTTCCCCATGAGGGAAGAATTGTGACCATTGATCAAGTTGCATCCAACCTTTCTGATGCAGAAACTAGTCCTAGGACCATTGTCCCTTGGATTGAAAACTCTCAGACAACCACTGAAATCATTGGTTGTGGGATGTACCCTTCGATTATGAGCTCTTTTAATTATCCCAAACCAATTTCGTATGTTTGTTCCACTCCCGTCCATAGGGTCACTTTTTTAGAATGTCCTATATGCACGAACCTTGGACACTTCCCTCACCGTCTAGTTTGGTTGAAGTTCGAGTCCATTATGGGATGGTCGAACCCTTGCATGCAACTGAAGTAGCTTATCAACCCATTAAATAAGCCATGAGAGACCCATATCAAACTCTTGCGGTCACATAGGAGGATGATATTCTTCATGAGCCTGTTTGGGCTCAAAAATATTCAAGCTCCCAAGACTATTTAGATACCTTCTTGCCTTCAAATGAATCTATTATTGAGGCAATGGTTAGAGCTGAAAGGCCATCGGGGGATATAAATCACATATATTATTTCCTCCCTGAACTTAGTCGAGTGGAGAGTGGAGATTTTAATTCAACCATCATTGGAAGTGTTGACAAGACAATCAATCCCTTGGCTATACATGGTGTCTATGCCGAAGGAAATATGGCTAATATATCGGAGACGATCTTGATCAAAATATCTAAGAATCTTGATATCGTCGAAAACATATTCATTGGAGTATAATGCTTGCAAGACAATATCGTTCAGTACATGACACGTTTTAAAGAGTTTTGAGATGTGTTTGCATGGTCTTACGAGGAAATTCCTGGCATTGATCCTCAGATAGTTCAACATGAAATTCAAACCTACGAAAATGAAAAGTCGGTTCGACAAAAGTTGAGACTTGTAAACCCTAGGAAGGCAACAAAAATCAAAGAAAAGGTGGAAAAGTTTCTTAATGTGGGCTTTATCTACCTAATGTCTTTGATGGAATGGGTCTCCATCCCAGTTTTGGTCGATAAAAAACAGGGTACAATTTGTGTTTTAATGGATTTCCAGGGCTTAAACAAGGCATGTCCCAAAGATAAGTTCCTAATGCCATCCATCGACCAAATATTATATGAGTGTGCAGGGGGAGAAATATTTTCATTTATGGATGGTTTTTCCAGTTACAACCAGATTGAGATTTGTTCGAAGGACTAGCACAAGACAACCTTCATATGTCCCTGGGGAACCTTTGCTTACAAGAAGATGCCCTTTGGTCTTCAAAATGCTGGTGGCACATTCCATTGGGCCATGATGTTCAATTTTCATGAATTGAATCATATAGTGGAGGCTTACTTAGATGATATAATGGCTCATTCACAGAAGAGAGCCCAACATCTCTTACATCTTCGCTTGGTTTTTGAAGGATGTCGTTATTACTAAATCTGATTGCATCCACACAAGTGTATATTTTGTGTGACCTCTTATCATCTTCTTGGATTCATCATTTCAAAGAAGGGGATCATGTTTAACCCCTTAAAGGTTGACACAATATTTTATTTTCCTCCCCCACGTACGATTACACAACTTCGAAGCCTGCAGGGAAAGGAAAATTTTCTTCGGTGATTCGTGTTGAACTATGCCAACATCACGAAAGGTTTTATGTGCCTTTTAAGGAAAGGGGTCCCATTTATTGGGACGAAGTTGCACAATGTTTGTTTGATGTGTTAAAAAAATATTTGGTTTTGAGTCCTTTTCTGAGCCCCCCAAACTACAATCGATATTTCCTTTTGTATTTGGCATCAGTCGAATCATCGATTAGCATGGTTATTGTTTAAGAAGATGATAATCTCCAAGAGAACGTCATCTATTATTTAAGCTGCGCATTGATAGGTCCTAAACTCAAGTACTTTCATGTTGAAGAGCTGGCACTTGTAGCATTTCATGTTTTCCAACGACTTTGACACGATATTATGCTACGTAAAACAACCATTATCACCAATGTTAATCCTTTCCAATACATTTTGACTAGGTGAATTATTGGCAAGAAGTACAACAAATGGATTGTTGTGCTTCAAGAGTTCGATTTGGACTTTGTGTCCTTGAAGTCTATGATGTGTTTGGTCTTCGTGGAGTTAATGTCAGAGTTCCCAGTTGAGAATGAGGAAAGTGAAATGACAGACTCGTCTCTGGGTGAGCATGTTTTCCTCATCTCTTCATCTGACTCGTGGTATGGGGATATTCTTATATATCTCCAGACTTTGAAGTTACCTCCAAACTATTCACAAGACGAGCAACGAAGAGTTTGTCACATGGATAAAAACTACCTCATTATTATTGACACATTGTATCAGTGTGGTGTGGACTCGATTATTTTTTGTTGTTTGAATTTTGAAGAAGTGGAGGCTATGTTGAATTACTTCCACAGTGGAGCATGTGGTGGTCACCTATCTGGGTTGGCAATAACCCAAAATATTTTGCACACTGGGTAATTTTGACCCTTGATCTTCAAAGATTATATCAAGCAATTCAAGAAGTGTCACATGTGTCAAATATTCACTAAGAAAATGCACGCGCATCCCGCTACCATGTTTCCCTTTATTATTGTTGGCCCCTTCACCAAGTGGGGGTTAGATTTTATGACATGCCACCCAACTTTGGCTAGGGGGAATCGTTACATTATTGTGTCCTTCGACTACTTCACCAAGTGGGACGAGGTTATGCCAACATTTGCTAATGAAGGGGAAATGACAACACTTTTCATTTTTAGTCAAGTCATAGCTAAGTTTGGTGTTCCAAAGGATATTGTCACTGAACATGGCAGTCATTTTCAGAACTACATGATGACTGAAGTAGCATCAAAACTGGGTTTTAGGAAAGAGCATTCGTCTCCCTACTATCCTTAGGACAATGGTCAATTTGAAGCCATAAATAAATCACTAAAAATGATATTAAGAATAACGGTTAACTCAACTCGAATGAACTAGCATTTGATGCTTTATCCAGCCTTGTGGGCTTACCGAACCTCAGTCAAAACTACTATTGGTTTTTCACCCTTCCAACTCGTTCACGGGGTGGAAGCAATTTTGTCGATTGAATGTGAGATACCTTCACTAAAAATTGTGGTCGATCTCCTTCCTAATATGATACAACTCAAGGAGCACCTAGTCTATCTCAAAAATCTTGATGAGAAATGTTGATATGAAGCGTTAGAAAATGAGACGCACAAGAAGCACATTAGATATCATTATGATAAATATGTTCTTCCTAGGGTTTTCTTCAAGGGATACCTTGTGTTGGTCTATGACAAATATAAGGAACCCATGGGGGTAGGAAAATTCAACCCTATTTGGTACGACCCATATGTTGTGTGATGGGTGTTGGATAAATGAATTTATGATCTTGTTAATTATGAAGGGAATTTTCTGCCAGATCCCAAAAATGGGCTCTATCTTAAGAAGTACTATGCTTGAGCTGGAAGGCTCAAGCACTAGCACTTTTGTAACTATTGTCTATTTTGTGCATAGTTTTGTTTAGAACTTTTCACCTCCTTGTTGCATTAGTGATTTTTGTGATTCCGTTGTGTTGCATATTCCTAAAGAGTCATTGGTCTATTTTGGATTCGTAGATGGCTCTAGTTGCCATACTTAACATTTAGCATCCGCTGTGTGGGTAATCTATTCTCCTTTTAACTAGTTGGTGTCCCCTGGAGGTGTGTGTCTTGGGGCGACTACTAATAATGTCATCGAGTATAGTGTGGTTATTGAACTTTTGCGAGATGCATTGTCACATGGCATTGATTTCCTTCAAGTATTCTTGGACTCGCAGTTGGTTGTATCACAATTGAATGGTCTGTATCGAATATGTGATCCATTGTTGTTATGACTTTTCCTTAGGGTACATATTCTAGAATGTTCATTTGATTTTATTACTTATGAGCTTGTTCCTAGGAGAGCCAATGAATTAACTAATGCCTATGCTAATTATATTTTAGATTGGCATTTACATCATTAGTAATGTAAGAACACACATTCACATGTAAATATTTTCATTTGCAAGTAAAACATACAAAATGTATATAACGAACAAATATATATATATCAAAATGAGATCCATAAGTACAAAATGCAAGGCCCCTAGCCCCTGAATGTCAGATAATTTCATACAATGTCATATAAGTACAACAATCGTTCTATGAGAAAATAATATATCTAGGTCAGAGGTCGGTGAACCCTATTATAACAAACGACGATGTTTCCCAAACAATGGAATAGTTGTACCCACGGCCTGGATACCCCCATGACATGACGTTGCATGCCTATGGGTAGGTAATCAATGGTAGCCATGCGAACATTGCGAGTGAGGCCCTCAAAGTTATTTCCCACACTATGCAAGGTCCTAGTTGCATCATAATTGGGGCCTACCTCCTCTCTTCCTCGTCAGCTATGTTGCGTGACATTAGTTGGCCTCACGGGTTCTCTATATACATAAAAGTAAAGTACTTGCCATTATTTTGGATATCACAAAAAGATAGGACTTGTTACATTTCTATGTATGTATATATATATTCGAAAAAAAAAAAATTAATAACTCAAAAATAATTTACCTATAGTCCTATGGCTTGACCTCAGGAGGGATGATGACATCTAGGTCTTATGTGAAGTCAATTTTGACATAGGGGTAGTCCTCGATGAAGGGAGTCTGCCACTCCCACTAGCTAAAGAAGTCAGTGTCGTATGGATTGGACATTTTTCCACCTCCTAGTCAAGATATCAACTCAATCCATCAAACCATGGTTGGCCATGGTTGCAAGTGTCCTCGGGCTCATCATAGGAACCCGCTCAAAGAATAAAGTACATAGGAAGATTTCAAAGAAAATTTCTTGGTCTTCCTAAGCTTGCAGTTGGTGAGTTTTGATTTCATGCAGGTGAGCATTGTTGTACTCCAGTCATACATAGTAGGTATTAAGCATTCAATCCCATGCTGCATTTTTTCCTGCGATGCCAAGTGCAAAGAATTGGATCCCACAATCTGAACCATAGTGTAGAGGATGACTCGGAGACTCAAGTTGGTAATCTATTTAATAGGCACTTGAGATCCACTTTTCTCAGTGTTAGCATCACAATACTCATTTATGTATTCATTGACACTCTGTCCACCTCCTCCATGAGTTTGGAAGTTTGGTACTTCCTCTCTCCTGGAAAAACTTGTAATGAAGTAAATGTATTCCAAGGTGATAGTCAGTGATTGCCCAACGAGCATAAATGCCTCGGCATCAGGGTGCCAATAGTCAATCAATAGATTCAACAATATCCTATGGGCCCTCATGCCACCAATTTGAAAAAAAATGTACATGCCACATACACGAAGTCCTTGTTTGGAATCATCATCATTGAATACTTCCTAGTCCACCTCTTCATGTTCACGTTCCCCCTAGTGAACAAACATCATGCCCAATTTCCAAGAACTTTTTGAGTTAATTTTTCTTTTTCAAAAACTTCCCTGGGAATCTGAGTCCTCTAGTTAGAACATGTGTGGATATCTACAACTGGTTTTTCCACCAACTGCGGATATCCACGTGTTTCCTTAAGGAATCATGTGGATACATAGGGGCGAGTTGAAAAAGAGAGGCTTGAGCCCCAATTTTTCATGAAAATGAGTAAATAAGGAAAGGAAATGTAAGGTAGGTCGAAGATACTTACTTGGTCCAGGTCGCAAGAGGTTTTATTTGGTCCAAGCTACATGAATCTTTGTTTGGAATTTCAAGGGTTTTGGTCACTTTGGTTGTTTTTTGGGTAAAATGGTAAAAATGGCTTGGTAAATGGGTAAATAAACAAAAAATTATTAAAATTGTAAAAACCCACTTCCTATAGTTTTGATATTTTTTCCAAATTTTCAACTAATCGTCAGTCCCTTGTAGTTATGTGGTTGTTTTTGCAGGTCTTAGGCTATATTTTGGAATTTGTTGGTTTCTTCTAGTCGATTGGAAAAGTATTTTACAAGGCTATAGGAAGGTAATTTTCTCATAACTGGCATTTAGGTTAGGATGCATTCACCCGAGCTCTCGCATTATTAGTTTCAATTACCACTTAAATTTAGGGTCAACCCCATTAACAAGCGATGCAACCCTCTCATCTGCTCAAAAGGTCATTTTTTTTATGGTAGGGCCTACCTTTCATGGGATCTTTAGTTTAGAATCCCCTTGTATTCTGGCGCTCATGCTGCAAGATTGTTCCTTAGGCTTGGGAGTCCTAGTCAGTCCCACCATGAGTTTATGTTTGAACTTCATGCTTCTTACTCACTCTTATTCTGGATATTACTGGTGGGACTCCCTCCCTTATATGTTTCTCACAATGGCATCACAGAGTCCATAGTTAATCTCTTTTCAGACTCCTTGAAATTGAAAAGATTGTCGAGTGACCTTGTTCCTTTTACACTCATTAAATGGACCTAAAGGAATGTTTATTCAACACAAGTTTACCCATTTTTTAGACTGAATGGACTAATTACGAAAATGGTATACTTTAGCCTATGGACTAGAAGAGTTCTTCGCAATTGTGTTTTATAATTTTTCGAGCTCATGAGACTAAATATACTAAAAAGGATGAGGGAATCCATAGTTAATCTTTTTTTAGACTCCTTAAATATGAAAAGATGGCTGAGTGATCTTGTCTCTGTCACACTCATAAAATGGATTTGAAGAGACATATTTTAGGTATAAGTTTAACAATTTTTCAGACTGAACTGAATATATACGAAAAAGGAATACTCTGTTCCAGTATTGTCCAGAAGAGTTCTCCTTAGTATTATTTAATTATTTTTTGGGCCCTGGAGACTAAACTTACTGGTAGCACTATTTTTATCATTTTTTTGTGAAATTCCATGATAGTAAATGGGTGGAATGGATTCATTGGCTATCCTAATCATCATTTACACTTGTTCAAATCAAAAAATATCTACAGATATCAAGGATATTAAGAGCACCATTTGGTCAATATTTGGTAAAAAACAAATGCACAAATTTTTGTAGGTGATTGTTTTTGTGTTCATCTTGCGAAACGATTTCCAAGCAAATGGAATAGAATATCAAAACACTAAAACATGAGTTTTTCAAGAACAAACCAAATTAGGTGTCATGAGGGTCATTTCCCAAAAAAATGAACTATTTGGGAGCTACAGGTGGCACTTTAAGAGTGATTTTTCCATATTTTTTCAGAATTCGATTTTCTAAAAAACACCCATTCAACAAAAGTGCCACCTTCATCTATTCAACCTAGATATTATATTATGATCTTATGTTATATATTAGGATCAGATCCCTTTGTTTTGGATCTTAGTTTGAATTGGTTACTCTCAATTACGCATTGTAATTTCTATTTAAGCAAGAATTGTGAAAGAAGAGAGGGATCTTCCTCTTGGAAGGAAGTTGGGGTTCGAGTAGAAGATGTTGAAGGCATGAGAGATGAGGGAAGAGTTTAATTGTATGCATCATTTCATACTCAAGGACTTGGATATCTTGATGGTCATATTGTGCATCTATGTGTCTCATTTTTATGTCTTATTTGAATGCAATGAAAAATTCTGCAATGCGTTGATTTTCCCAAAGATTCAGCTTCGATTATAGTGATGAGTTTACTATTAATTACTTGTTTCTTATAAGTTGTATTCAAGTATTTGATTCAGATTTAAAATATGATTTTGGATCTGAATATATTCTTTATGAATGTATGAGTTAACAAATTGCCACACTTATGCATTCATATATGTTCCTTGTTCCTCCAAATATCACTGTCTATTATTTATCTAGCCTTCGGTGTGAATGCCCCGAACTATATGAAGTGTTGTTGATCATTTGAGTATATTTTTGGAGGACTTTTACCAGATATTTATCCTTTCAACCTGCTTGATCCACCTACCAACCAAAACAAATCATTGCAATAACTAAGATGTGTTAGTCATGCCCTCCCAACAATCAGACAACATATTCTAGTGCTAACATATTTTGGCACCGTTGTCAAGGACGATGTTGAATATCTTCCCTGGGTGTACGACAATTTCTATATCCTTTTCTTGATGGTGAACATGAATTGGACACTTATTTGACTACAGATTTTCCACCCAACGACTCCATGTTTGAAGAATCTAGAGGTGGCTAAACTAATTCATAATCTCCACAACAATGGAAGCCATCTTGGCTCAGAGGTATGCAACTTTTTATTTCTCTAATATACCTAGATTTCTGAATCCTATGCTTGAAATAAATGAATGGGAAATCTCTCTTCGAAAGTTTAAAGGAGAATATTGGGAAGTTCCTGCTGAGTTTTTATTGGATTTTCATGAATATATGTGACAGTTGGGCATTATTCAAGAAGATGTTTTAATGAATATGTTCAGGTATTCATTGGAAGGAAAAGCACGAGAACAGTGTAGATCTCTACCTCAATCCATCATTCTCTCGTTAAAGGAATTTCATGTTGTATTTAATTCATATTGTAAAATCAAATATGTGGTTGATTTCCTTTATGATGAATGTTGTGAATAATTTCAATTGTTGCACCATTTCTCTAATCACAAAATTCAAGATGATAGTTCTGGTCATATGCATGAGGAGAAAATTATTCAAAGTGAAGGCTTCATTGAGCCTGTTGCCTCTACTTTTGGAATTGATGAAACTGTGTTCCTATCTTCTAATTCTCATGAAAACCTTGTTGTTTTGAATCTTGGTAAATAATTTTCTGCCCAAGAAAATGATCAACAATTTCAAGAGGATTTTGTTGCCCCTAACCATTATGAAGCAATCTTCACACAAAAGTAGAATTGTATTCTTAACCAACTGAAATTTTGTCAAATTCTTCAAGACGTAGTAGTAATCTACATGGAGTTAGTTTTTTCAAAGGTCCCAAGTGTTGCAACTTTTGGCATATCTCTTACTTGTCACATTTTTTTTGCACTTTCTCATTCAGCTGCAAACAAGAAGATTTTTTTATTTTTTTTTTCATCCGGATGTTTACTTGGATTCATTGGAATATTCACATTACTTGATCCATCGAGTTTTTGTTGATTAGAGTAGGAGTCAGTGTACCTAAATAAGCTCTCATTTTGAGCATTTCATTTCAATTTACAATTTGGTTTGGTTTGCAATAGATCAACATAAATAATGACTCCATAGCCCAAAGGAGACACTGGTACAAATCCTTTTCAGTTTTCAGTTCATTTTTTCAACATGGTTGTTTTCATTTTAGAAAAGAAAGATTACATGTTGATGAAGGAAGAAGGCATTGGCATGTGTGTTCTTGGTGTCTCAGAAGGAGGACACCATCCCCAGTTGGAGTCAGTGTTAGCACTATTTTTTTCATTGTTTTTTGGAATTCCATGATAGTAAATGGGTGGAATGGATTCATTGGATATCCTGATAATCATTTACACTTGTTCAACTCATCAAATATTTAGAGATATCAAGGATATTAAGAGCACTATTTGGTCAATATTTGATAAAAAATGCAGAAATTTTTGTAGGTGACTGTTTTTGTGTTCATCTTGTGGCACAATTTCCAAACAAATAGAATTGAATCTAAAAAAAATAAAACATGAAATTTTCAAGTTTGGACCAAATTAGGTGCGACTTATTTCGTTTCCAAAAAAACTGAACCATTGGGGAGATACAGGTGGCTCTTTAAGAGTGATTTTTCCAGATTTTTCAAAATTTGATTTTCTAAAAAGTGCCCATTCAACAGAAGTTCCACCTTCATCCATTCAACTTGGAGATTATATCATGATCTTATGTTATAGATTAGAATCATATTGTTGTAAATACTAAGAGGGGGGGTGAATCAATATTACCTTTTTTAAACAATTAGCGATTACTTTGTTATTTTATTAATAACCACAATAATGGACTTGTATTTAAAATCAATTATATAAATATAATCAACAAGAATTACAAGGTTATAAAGAATAATCTAAGATGGTGAAGGACACCAATCCTTTTTAAAGCACCAACTCTTGGAGACACAAATCCTCTTCTTCAGGGAACCAACCCTAGGAAGCACCAGCTCCCTTGTTTTAGTGCTCCAACCCTAGGAAGCACCAACTCCCTTGTCTTTAGGGAACCAACTCCTTTGTCTTTAGGGAACCAACCCTAGGAAGCACCATCTCCCTTGATTTCACCCTTTACTTAATAAAGGATATGAATCCTTCCTTGCTCCTCCCTTCCACCCTCACTGCATAAGTATCATCAGTTCTTCTTCTTTGGACTCTGCTTCTGATTTTGGTCTTCTAATATGGACTGCAGAGACACTTATTCTTCACCATTCTTTCTGGATTATATAGTCTTCCAACTGGTGTGAGTGTTGAAGCATTGTGTCCCTTTGTTTGGACCATTGCACCTCTTCATTTAAATTAATAGTAATAGCATTTTTATTTTAAATTAGAATTAATATCTCCCTCTATTTTTATTTACACATTAACGTGAAAGATTTTCAATTTAGTAAGAGGAATTTTTCATAAATCTATCACAGGTATGGATCGATTTCTTTTAATTCGATATCATGCCTTTTTGTTTTATTATTAAGCTATGTTGCATCCTGAGTCCTCCAACAGATCATATTTGATCTTTTTGATTAGCTTTCCAATGCATTGGATGTATTTGATCATTTAATATCAATCGGGCAGAATCCCAATCCTGTCTCGTTCAAAGTTTCTTCCTGACAGAGGAAAAATTATTCCTCTGCATGTTAAATTCGAATAGACACACTTTCAGGACCTCTATTCCATATGACCATAGGAGGTGACTAAGCGCTTATCCAAACAATTTCTTAATCACTTATCAATATTGAAGGTCACGTTTTATTTTCATGTTTGAGATGGATGGTTCTCATKCACTTCGGGACTTCAACATTTAGGGACTCGGGCCTTTGCAGTCTTCCAACTCTTCCGGAGAAAATTCCGCTGAAGGGTGTATCAATACTCCCTACTTGATAACCTGCATATGTCCAGGATCTAGGAYTGTAGACTTAGGCACAAAGTAGCTCCTTCTCTCTGAGTATTCGACTATTCGTGACTTTGGACTTCGACGCTTTGGGTAGTTTTGCGGGTAGGAGAAGTTGGATATCCCTGAAGTATGTACTTCTGAAGTGACATAGCTTGATGAAGTTACTATTGATGTGGCACTAGCTGAGTGGCTACCACGTGTCACCTTGATTTGTGACTTTTAAAGTCTTTATGTGCCACATTGACCTTGACACTTGTCACCATTTGATTGGGCCACGTGTCATATTTTTCTTCTGCCACATGTCTCACTTCGTGGCTTAGGTACTTCGTGGCTTTGGGAGTTTTTCCACTTTTATACCATCCTTTAATCATTGTCGAAGTTTCGAATAGGTATACCACCATAGATTTTCAATTGTCTTAATCATATGGCCTTTGTTTATTCCCAAAATTCAGGGTTCAATATTTCTTGGTTTATTTGAGTTGCTTATTGTCAGAGTTGGTCAAGGCTGGAGTTGACCACTTTCTTCCTTAGCACACTCTGACAATTTTCACTTCAGATCAATAATTTAAGGGAGTTCATGACTTCGGGGCTTCGGCCTTCGGGTAAACTTACCTGTTCTAGACTCCTTTTCACCGGAGTGGTCAGCATCAGAGTTGACCACCTTCTTTCCTAATGGTTTCAACATTTCCATTCCAGATCGAATCTTGATCTAATGGCTAGGAAACCATCCGAAGCTTCTTCTTCAAATCTGACGGTTGAGATTTAATCCTTCCCAAACTTTGACTTCACCTCGATCTAACAATCCTAGATTGTCCCGAAATATGAATGAACATCTCATGTAACTCGATCCTTTAAAAAATGATTTCTTCATTCGCATAACTCTGTCTCCTGTGTTATTTCAAATGCACCATCTCTTTTGAGCTTCAATTAGAATTCTTCCTTCTAATCTTTGGGTTTATACTGGATTCTTCTGCACCCTATTGAAATCAATGACAATATCATACCACTGTGTTCAACACATATCCATTTTTTTGGATCTTAGTTTGAATGGTTACTCTCAATTAAGCATTTTAATTTCTATTTAAGAAAGAATTGTGAAAGAAGAGAGGGATATTCCTCTTGGAAGGAAGTTGGGGTTCGAGTAGAAGAGGTTGAAGGCCTGAGAGATGAGGGAAGAGTTTAATTTTATGAAACATTTCTTACTCAAGGACTCGAACTTCCTGATGGTAAGATTGTGTATCTATGTGTCTCATTTTTCTTTCTTATTTGAATGCAATGAAAATTTCTACAATGTGTTGATTTTCCCAAAGATTCAACTTCGATTACAGTGTTGAGTTTACTGTTAATTACTTGTTTCTTGTAAATTGTATTCAAGTATTTGATTCATATTTAAAATATGATTTTGGATCTGAATATCTTCTTTATGAATGTATGAGTTAACATATTGTGACACTAATTCATTCATATATGTTCCTTGTTCCTCTAAATCTCACTGTCCATTATTTATCTAGCCTTCAGTGTGAATGCCCCGAACTATATGAAGCGTTGTTGATCATTTGAGTATATTTTTGGAGGCATTTTACTAGATATTTATCCTTTTAACCTGCTTGATCCACCTACCAACCAAAACAAATCATTGCAATAACCAAGATGTGCTAGGCACTCCCTCCCATTAGTCAGAGAGCATCTTCTATCACTAACACTTACGAAAAACACCACCACGGGAGGTTGATTTCCTAAAGTTGAGTCGTAATTGCATTACATATGGACTGCTCACGCTTTGAGGACTAATGTTGACTTAAAAATTCTATTATTCAACCCATTGCTTATACATTCCTACTAGTTTCCATCCTTGCAATTTATTCCTTTGTGAATCGACGCCCTATCCTTGGAGGAAAAAATCCTCGAGTGTGCTTATCCTACACATGATTTCCTTGCATTGAGAATAGGTATGTTCCTTGTGCTTTGGAACTAGTTTTCTTCCCATGAAACTCATTTACTCCACTATACTATAACATTATTTTGTTCCTTTTCAGGCTTAATAATATGAAAAAGATAAAAATAAAATAAAAAACCAAAAAGAAGGGGGGAAAGCATTCATCTCTTGTGTCATCAGTTTTGTTGTCTTGAACAAAGCACAATATTGAATCAGAATCTTATCATTTTGGGTCTAGTATGGCTTTAGGAGACTCTTTCTCATTTTGAGTTTTATCTCAACCGGTTGGTTATTCTTTCAACTATATGTAGCATTTTTTTATGCCTCATGTATCACAAATGTATACCAGTTTATAGTCCATGATGCCTAAGTCACATAATGTATCATACTTCTATTCAAGGGAAAGTTTCAACCTGATTCATCTATTCTACAGATAGTTCCCTACCTTTCAATTCGACCTAAGTCTTGAGTTTTTCAATTCCATCTCATCATCATAAGTATTTGTCTATTCATCCAATCTCTTCCAAATATTTGTCCTTCGCCACCCCTCATACTAGATGATGGAGGATGCCTTAATTCCTTCCTTCCAGCATATCTCTTCCCATCGACTTCGACACATATTTCTCTGGGATAGAGATCTAGAGCTATGTTTGGTACCTTGGGGCTTGTAGTCATTAGTGGCAGGTTCCCTCACTATTGACAGTGGTAATACATCAATGTCCCCTGCTCAATAGATTCTACCAGGTGTTTGATGCCAACTCATTTATTCACACTTGTTAGATTGTACCAAGGTACCTTGACGCCCATTACCAAGGTACGAGCATCACATCTTTTGTGATCCTTCCCAACCCATATGGTGCCACCTCACAGACATTGATACTTGCAGAGGATCAACTTGTTCTCTCCATTTGGTCCCATATATCCTCTATTATTGATTTTGAGACAGAGCTCCATTGCGTATCTATTTGTGGCTATGATCTAATTTGACATGGATCCACTGTATATTTTTCATGGCCATGCTTGCTACTTCATTTATATCACATGGATCCATTGTATATTGTTCGTGGCCATGGACTATAGTTATACTTCAAATATGTCATGGATCCATAGTGTACCTTCTTTGGCGGTCATGCTTACAACACTCTTGAGCATGGGTATTTCCTACTTGGGAAGATAATACTCTCATTTGACAATTTTTGATGGTTTTTGATCTTGGATCAGTTGTTGGGAAACCTTCATGGGTTACTTCAATGCATCCTTGCCTCTCAGATTTTATAATGTATTTTGGCCATCATTTTTTCCCTTCTGACCTCACACATTAGGGGACATTTGTTATAGCACAAAATCCCATATCTATACATTTGTTCCATGACCTAACCCTTTCCCTTGGCTTGCTAAACATGTTTCGAATGTCCCCATTCCCATACAAAATGGATTCCAACTCCCCCTACCTCTTAGGGAAGATTTACAAAGACCATTGAGAGATAAGATATGGACAAGTCTTTTGGTGCAAGGTTATGCTACTGAGATCTGACAAGCCTCCCTATCTCTATTATCCTCTGAGTAACATTCCCCAATATGGAAACTCCTTTTCCAGTGTCTCTTCCCTATCTATATTGCCATAGGGTGTCTCCTTATCCCTATCTAGGCTATCCAAGGAAGATTATTTTGGTTGAGTTGATGCTTGAAGGATTCGTGGAAGAACTTGAGCAGTTGGCTCCAAAGCAATGTCGAAAGTGAGTCAGATTGTAATTAACCTCTTTATTTGGTGCTAATAGAAGAGATTGTTTTTCCTCCAAATTGTGTATTCAATGAAACATTGTATGTCTTTGCTTATCATATTCTATTTGAATATAGTACATGACACATATATTTTTTGATCATATAACTACCTCATAGCAGCACTTGTCTCTGTTCCATTTTGTAGGTTGGTTTTGACAAAGGATCGAGATCTCTTTGAGAAGTAGGAGTGAGGATCGACATCAAACGAGAGACTTAAGGTGCGCTCTTTCTCCTTATTTCTTTCCCTACTTTCTCCTAGAAAAAGTAGTTATTCTTTCAAGTTTCATATGTTTGTTTGTTAGCGAATATTTTCAGTCTTCTCAATACAATATTGCTCTATCGAGATTTGACCCAAAGTCATGGGGGAAATATATTGTCAACAATAATCTTATAAATTAATTTATAAAATAACTTTTTAAATCACTTATCAATTATCATTAAATTTTTATTATTTGAAAATTATATATATAT
>SNQJ01S0005394.1:234792-269618 GCA_010110895.2 Picea sitchensis | reverse complement strand
TAACATATATAGACATTTTTCTCATACACAAATTCATGCGGAAGTGAAAGTAAACACATGCATAATATAAGCATAGGAAATTTTGATAAACTTTATACATATGCTTAAACACAACATGTAAAATTAATATAGAATTGGTACTTATATTTTTATGATAAGACCACCAACTGCGTGCAAACCTTCCACGAACCTCCAAGCCTTAGACCACGCTGCTCCAAGATATCAATAGTGGGTCACCCCCGAGCTGGGACTAAAATCCACCCAGGGTAAAGGAAATCTTACGCTAGGCTAAGACTACAAAAAAGATGCACAATGAAAAAGGAAGGATTCCCTCCAATGAGCCTAATTACACCCACTGCTCACAGACTCTCATTCCCCACATGACTAACCCACCCTGAGAATATACACCTTCATTGTTCCACAGAATATCGGCTACTCCACTTCCTTTATAGGGCTTCAACAACAAGCCAAATCAAGAATTCTCAGAGCTCTGTAGCTGCTGTTGGAATCCCTCCAGGAGAAATCACTTCCCCAACAATCTCTCTCACTTGGAGAGATTTTATCACAAGCCTAACAACCTACTTCTTCAATCTATGGGCCTGACAACCCACCACTTCAAAACCATAGGCCTGACAACATGCTTCTTCTATCCATCTCCTAAGTCAAACGAGTAACCATAGTAGCTAAATTGGGCAAGGCAAGGTACGGGCTCATAAAAAATACCAGTGCGCGCAAGTTACAGAGGTTCACGATGGTAGAGGGTTCAACAATGGTGGAAAATGGTTGACTTCGTGCATGCTCAGTGCATGAGTTAATGGGGAAAGGGATGGCGAGAATGGTGAGTGAACCCCCACAACGATGGAATTTCCTACATAAATATCCATGCATCCTAGATGACACTTGACTCTCTAGGAGCTCGTTCCTCTCCACTTGGAGTTCATTCCTCTTCCCAAATGAACTTAGGATAACAGGGTTTATTTACCAAACCTTATTAATTTAGGAAATATATTATAATATTCCCTTGGGTTAAGCCCTCCAACTTATCCTAGTTTTCCTAGCCTCTCATCCCCCTTCCCTTTCCCTTTCCAGTGGAGCTTAGTCCCCCATAACTCTTTCTTTGTGGTTGGTCTACATGTAGTGATGCATTTTTATTAATGATCTGCATAATTACGTATACAAAAATAGGCTCATTGGCCTTCGAATTTAGGATCTCTAGCCTAATAAACACATACGACATCATCTTATAAATACTTGGCTCACCAGCCTATAAACTTCATTAAACATCATTACAATTCATCAGGGGCTTGGCCTTAGGGTATTACAATCTCCTTCCCTTATTTATGCACTATCCTTGGTGCATCATATTTACATATTACAACAAGATTTTCAAAAATATTCATAAATATGCAGGTATTTTTCTCACATTGCATCTTCATGCTCCCAAGTTGTGTCCTTGAGACCGTACCAGTTACATTAGACCTTTACAATCCCTCTGGCTCGATTCTGGAATTTTTTTATTTTCTGGTCCAAAATGCGTACCGTATGCACTTGAAAAGTGCTTTCTTGCTCCACCTAAATCACATTCCAATCAATAACATGATTAGAATCATGTATATATTTCTAAGAAATGATACATGAAATACATTATGTATAGACATAGATGCAAGTAATGAAAGCATGTAATTTACTAGTCCAATCCTCTTTTGGATTTCAAACGAACCACAATATCTGGATGCCAACTTGGAATAGTTTCCCGACTTCAGGGAACTTTTGTTGGCATTCACCTTCAAGAAAACATGATCATCCACTTTAAATTCCATGTGAGTTATGCCCTTGTTAACATAGCTTTTCTTCCTATCTTGGGCAACCTTTAAATTATGTTTAATCTTTGGCATCTTCTCTTCCATTTCCCTGAACAATTATGTCCAAAATACTACTCTATCTATTGGGTTGTCCCAGCTTACTGGTGTGTTGCACTTTTTTCCATAAAGTGCCTCAAATGGGCTCATCTTCAGTTCATTGTTGTAGGAAAATTCTACCAAGTGTAGATAATATTCCCATTTAGATGGTTTGTCCATCACGTACATCCTTATCATATCATCTATCACTTGGTTCACCCTTTCTATTTTCCCATCAGTCTCGGGATAATAAGTTGTGCTGAAGTTCAGATTTGTTTCAAACCCTTTGAATAATCCCTTCTAGAACTTTGAGGTAAATCTTGTGTCTCTTTTAGACATAATTGTCTTGGGTATGCCATGCAGGCATGCTACATCCCTCATATAAATATCAACAACATTGGTTTCCTTGTGAGTAACCTTAATAGGAATGAAATGGGCAGCTTTGGTAAGCTTTTCCACCACCACCATGATAGCATCATGTTGATTTCTTGTTCTGGGTAATTTGGTGATGAAATCCATTGTCACCACTTCCCACTTCCACTTAATAATGGGTAATGGATGCAGCAACCCAGTTGGGTGTTTATGCTCAACCTTGACCTTTTGAAACTCCAAACATTTAGCAATGTACCCATCAATCTCCTTTTTCATGCCTGGCCAATAATATTGGCTCTTGACTAGTGAAATTGTTTTCTGATATCATGGGTGTCCAAGATACGGTACATTATGCATCTCTTTCAAAATTGTACTCCTCAATTCATGATAATTGGGTATATAAATTATGATCTTGTACAAGATAATTCCATCATTTCCCAATTCATAATCGTTAACTTTCTATTGCATTTTATGTTGTTTTAATTTTGTTACCAACTCCATGTACTGCAAATCTACTTTTGTAGCCTAAGAAATTATGCCTTTAAGATCAGTTTGATAGATGCTAATGGTTGTAGCATGCATATCATGCACTCTCCTACTGAGTGCATCAACCACTTTTTTCTCTTTTCCTTTGATGTGCTTAATATCAAATTCATACTCATAGAGGAATTCCAACCATCTGCTTTTCATAGAATTCAAAGTTGGTTGATCAAACAAATATTTCATACCATTATGGTTTGTCCTCAGCTCAAACCTCTTTCCCATGAGGTAGTTCCTCCACTTATTCAAGGCATGCACTATGGCTACCAACTCTAAATCATGAGTCACATATAGTATTTCATGCTCTTTCAATTTTATGGATTCAAAACATATCGCAAACCCATTTAGACTGAGGACCAAAAATTCTTAACTTGGATCTGCAATCCTCAAAATTGGATCATTGTTTAGCAATTTATTCAATTGTTGGAAGCTCTTTTCACATTCTGTTGTCCATTAAAACTTCACCCCCTTCCTTTGCAAGGAAGTGATAGGGTGAGAAATCCTCAAAAACCCATCAATGAATCTTCTCTTGTAGCCAGCTAGACCCATGAAGGATATGACTTCTGTGAAATTCTTAGGTGTTTTTCCACCCATTAATGGCCTCAATATTTTTTGGGTCCACTTCTATCCCTTCTTTGGATATGATATGCCCCAAATAGTGAATTTTGTTTTGATAAAATGAGCACTTGCTCAATTTGGAATACAACTGGTGCTCTTTTAACACTTGTGACATCATCCTCAAATGATGCTCATGTTCTTCTTTTGAATTGGTATATACAAGGATTTCATCCAATAATACAATGACAAACTTGTCTAAATATTCCCAGAAAACACCATTCATCAAGAACATGAAAACAACTAGTGCATTTGATAATCCAAATGGCACCAGTGTGAATTCTTAATGACCATACCTTGTCCTGAAGGCGGTCTTGCTGATGTCTTCATCTTAGATCCTTATTTGATGATATCCTGATCTGAGATCAATCTTTGAGAATATCCTTTCATCCTTTAACAGATCAAAGAGATCATTGATCCTTGGCAAGGGATACTTGTTCTTTATAGTTACCTTGTTCAATTGTCTAAAGTCGATGCACAATATCAATGCCCTATATTTCTTCTTCACAAACAAGACTGGGGAACCCCAAGGTGACACACTTGGGGGTATATACCTCTTCTTCATAAGCTCTTCGAGTTGCAGTTGCAACTACTTTATCTCTGGTGTAGTCATTATGTAGGGATTCTTTGATATTGGAGCTGCTCTAGGCATCAAATTTATAGAGAAATCAATATCTCTCTTTGGGGTAAGTCCTAGTATATCCTTAGACACATCCTTAAAACATTTCGGGACCACATAATCCTCCAAATTTGGTACCTTATCCTTAGGTGCTTCCTTCATATGAGTTGCAAATATTTGGCAACCCTTCCTGTAACACTTCTTCAGCTACATTGTTGATATCTCTCAGACAATAACTGCTCGAGGAATTCCTTGAATTGTTCTTGGGTTCCCTTCCTCATCTAGGCAAGTAAATTCCTTGTTATCACATTCTAAGACAACATGGTGTTGGTTCAAGCAATCCATACCAATTAGAAATTCATATGAACCCATTGGAAGGATGTTCAAATCTACCTTGGTACTTAACCCATTCATGTCCACTGGACATGATTTAACCATCTCAACAACTTTTCTCTTGGCTCATGTATCCAGCTATACCAACCAAGATTTATCATCCTTACTTCTTGGAAAATTCAATCTTTCCACTACCTTAGAATGTATGTAGCTATGAATAGCTCTTAAATCTATTAAAATAGTAAAGGCATGATTATTGATCATACCTTCTACTTCAATCATGTGTGATTGAAACTCTTCTTGATTGTTGTTGAGGGCTACATAGATCCTTGGTACACTTCTTCCCATGTCCTCCACTGTTTCTTCTTATTGTACATTGTGGATTTCTCTCACTTTTTCACTTTTGTAAGGAAAATCTCTATACTTATGGTCTCCTTTACAACCCCAACATTGAATGGGTGTCTGCCTTGGCCTTTACCCACCTACCTCAATAATGTTGTGCTCTCTAAAAGATGATTTTCCTTTAGGATTGTTTCTGAAAAAGGGTGGTTTGTTCCCCTTCTGCCTATGCTCCCTCTTAAACTTCTTCTTGTCCTCACAAGCCTTCTGGAAAGTAGGCTTTCCTTTTTTCTTACCATATAGTCATTTGCCTATCCTTATGGTTTCCCCCAAAGTCTTGGGATCATCATATTGAATCTTATCACTGATGAAATATGGCATCCCACTGAGGTAGCTTTGTATATTAACTATTTCATCCTTGATGAAGCAGACATACTTCAAAAGTTCTAAAAATATCCTTTCATACTCGTCAATAGTCATGCTTCCCAGTTTGAGTTCAAATAAAATTTTCATATCTTTTTCATAATACCTCTTGGTCAGGTATTTCTTCTCAAAATGTTTATTGAATTACTTCCAAGTCACATTTTTCTCTCTGAGGTGTTTCACTTGCAGAAGATGATCCCACCACATGGATACATTTCCTTTCAACTGATAGATAGAAATTATTCCTTCTGCATGAGAAGAATATTTATGCAATTGGAAGTACTTCCTCATGCCTAACAACCATGTCTCAGCATCTTCATCATTCTTGTGTTCACCATCAAAAGTAAGAGGTTTGATATTGTTCATTTATCCTTTCAATTCATCCACCCCATACCTCCTATGATTATTCCTAACAAGGGATGGAATTGAGCTACTATTTTCTCTCCTATGGGAATGCTTTTGGGAGTGATGGTGATGTCTTCTACCACTCCTTAATCTTCCTTTTTCCTCAGGGGTCCTGTGGCTTTCGGATTTGATGGAGCCACTCCCCTTTTCCAACTTCTTTTCAATTTTCTTCATATTGAAGTCTTCCTGTTGTTCCTTGGCTTTCACAAGCCTCTCATTATCATCCTTGTGGCTCTGGACATTTTTCTGCAATTTTCTGAGGGCCTCAACCAGATTTATGTCTTCCTCCTTTCCTCCTCCATGTCCATTGGAGTTGGTTCCTTCCATACTCAACTGGATATTCATCCCTTTGATTTCATCCTCTTGACTATATACTATCTGTGTATCATCCATCACTCTGCACTCTGTGTTGATTTTGATCTGACAGTTGTTAACGCTGCAAAAACGTGCAACCAACAGAACTTTGTGAGGCTAATTGTTCTTAATAATTTCATGAAAACACAAACCATTCTGATTCATTAATATATCATACTTATTTTACGTATATTTCCTGAGAAATTGACTGTTCAAATCCAATTTCTGGGTGAAAAATTATCTTCTACTATTCAAGACCTTTCCAATGCCTATTTCCATGCTCAATTTTGAGTTTTGAGCAGGAAGTTATGGATACTTAAACAATTTTTCTTTTTCAGTGATGAAATCCTATACATGGATTCTTCCAAGTCAGAGTCAAATTGGCTCTTGAATCCACGATGGATCTCTTCTTCAAGTTTATAGGCCTTCCTTACTTCTTTTTGTGTAGGTATGTACAATTAAAAATTCCACGGGCTCCTTCTCTAAGCCCTTTCTTGATCTTAAAACAAAATTTTGGGTGCTAGCCCCTTTTCTTTAGCCCCCAAATTCATGTGACCATGAACTATGACCAAGCGCTAACAACTAGGTGCTTATCCTATGCTTCAGGCCTCCGGGGCTTCAGAACTTTGTGGCTTCATAGGATCTTCCTTCATTACAATACATTACCCCTAAACACCAATTCTCTGAATACTTAGAGGACATACATATCGATGGTCCTCATTCTTTGTTTAGATCTACGGTGGATAGGATATCAGGGACTCCGAGCTTCGACGGTTTCCAAAGAAATTCTATACAAATCTCTCGAAGTGTTGATTCATCAAAGATTCTCTCTCTTGCCTCCACGTGTCATCTCCCGACCAACGATCGAGATTAACTCCGACCTTTAGGAGTTCTCTACTCACAGCAACCTGCAACTCAAATCCTATGGAGTACCACTTCTCTAGACCTTGGTATCTAGCACCACACATCCTCTGATTAACGGTCGAGATGGACTCTAGCCTTCGGGTCTCCAGAATTCCTCGACCTCAGCTTTTTATGCCTTGAATCCTCTGAAGTACGAGATATACTATCACATGTCCTATCCCTATCAACATTGAGGATTTACTCCACTCTTCAGAGCTTAGGGAGTCTTCATACTTAACAAATCTTAACCAAGTTCCTCTGGAGTGCCAAGTCTCAGGACTGCAGGATCTGGCATCATGTGGTAGAATGCTAGAAGCAAACATGTGGCCCAATCCGAGGGGTGACACATTTCAAGTTATAAAAGGAAAATAATTATTTAAAAAGAACAAAACACGCTGACACATGGCATGTATATTATGTGTCCACATCACATCAGGGGACATCACCAAGCCATGCCACTTCGGTGCTTCATGAATTCATAACTTTGAGACTTCGGGACTCTGGGACTTTGGAGGTTTAGAAGTTATTCCAATAGTTTTCCTCCGAACTTCAAACTCTTGAACTTATTAACCTCCCAGGGTCCACATAGTACAACTTTCATCAATTGAGTGACACGTGTCAGGTCCCAATCGATAACAAGGGCCTGTCAAAAGTACAAAAACAAGTGACACATGGCATACCTATGTAGGTCCATGTCACCCTAGGTGAATTCATCATTCCATGTCATATTCGACGCTTTGAGACTTCAGGGATTTCCTATCTTCGACACTTTGTCAAACATGTCAAACTACCAAACTGTTGAACAGGTCCACATCACCCTAGTGACATCATCATGTCACATCACTTCAGCAAACTGGGACTTCGGGCATTCCTTCACATCTATACAATGTCAAAACGCTCAAACTGTCGACTGCCAACAACTGCTTCCTATAGCAGACTTCGGCGATTTCTTCACCACGCAACTTCCAACAGATTTCTCCAAACACTAAACCGTCAAACCACATGAGAAATTCAAGGGTTCTCCTCCTCCCGAATGATCTACAACTAAGAATCACTCAGGGACTTCGAAGGATTTTGATGCTTAACACCCCATAACCCCCGGACTGTCGAACTTCGAACATTTTTTAATCTGAGGACAAATGTCCCTGGAAATGGATGGTCTATATTTGTTCTGAACTTCAAAAGTTTTCTCTTCTTTAGTTTTAAAACAGTCGGAGGGGCAAAGTCCGAAGGAATTATGTGCTTAACCTCCATGCACCTTCTCCATATCTAACGATTGTGGGGGATATTTCTTCTTCCAAACAGATCAAATGATGCAAATTTAACTTTGTGGCCCAATACCATGGTTTTTATGGTTTATCAAACTGCTATACCTCTTGAGCTTTCCAATCCCACCCAGGATATATCTCAACGCCACTCTTGCACTCTGTACATCAATTTCTTGTGGAATTTTGTACTCCAGATTCCACATTCATGGCTCATCATAGTTTATTGTTTAAACCATGGTCTCTGATACAATATTATAATGTCCCCGAGCTTCTAAGTTGGGCACACTCTACCAAAAATATCTACTCTATTAAAAATCTGATATACATACATACATATATATATATATATATATATATAATGAAAATTTAGCATATATAAAGATTCTTCTCATACACAAATTCATGCAAAAGTGACAATAAACACACACATGCAATAAACATAGGCAATTCTTATAAACTTCAAACATATACTTAAACACATCATGTAAAATTAATATAGAATTGGTACATATGTTTTTATGAGAAGACCACCAACTACATGCAGACCTTCCACGAACCTCCCATCCTTAGACAACACTACTCCAAGCTATCAGCAGTGGGTCACCCTTGAGCTAGGACTAAACTCCACCCAGGGTAAAGGAAATCCTAGGCTAGGCTAAGACTATAGAAAGCTTCATAATGCAATAGGAAGGATTCCCTCCAAGGATCCTACTTACACCCACTGCTCACATACTCTCATTTCCCACATTCCTATCCCACCCTAGGAATATACACCTTCATTGTTCCATAGTCCATCGACTACTTCACTTCCCTTCCAAGGCTTCAACAATAGGCCAGATTAGGAAGTCTTAGAGCTTTGTAGTTGCTACTAGACTCCCTCTAGGAGAAATCACTTCCCCAACAAGTTATCTCACCTAGAGAGAGTTGCTCATAGGCCTGACAACCTTCTTCTTCAATCCATGGTTATGACAACTCGCTTATTCAATACCATAGGCCTAACAACCTACTTCTTATGTCCAAATACTAAGTCAAATGGGTAACCACGGTAACTAAATCAGGTAATGCACAGTACAGGCTCAGCAAAAATACCAGTGCACACAGGTTACCGAGGTTCATGATGGAAAAGGGTTCAAAAATGGTGGAAAATTGTTGACTGTGTGCCTACTTAGTGCATGAGTGAATGGGGTAATGGATGGAAAGAATGGTGAGCGAACCCTCACAATGATGGAATTTTCCACATAAATTTGCATGCATCCTGTATGACTCTTGGCTCTCTAGGAGCTTGTTCCTCTCCACTTGGAGTTTGTTCCTCTTCCCAAAGGAACTTAGGATAATAGGGTTTATTTCCAAAACCTTGGTAATTTATGAAATACATTATAGTACTACCTTGGGTTAAGCCCTCAAGCTTAGCCCCTTTTCTTAGCCTCTCAACCCCCTTCCCTTTTCCTTCCCAGTGGAGCTTATTCCCCCATAAATATTTTTTCATGGTTGGTCTACATGCAACGATGTATTTTTATTAATGATCCACATAATTACATATACAAAAATAGGCTCACCAACGTTATCATTTAGGCTCTCAGGCCTAATAAACACATAAACCTCCAGCTTATAAATACTTGGCTCACCATCCTATAAACTTCATTAAACATCATTACAATTCATCAGGGCCTAGACCTTGGGGTATTACATCATTGATCTCCTTTAGAAAATAGATTTGTGTGTAAGTCAAAGGAAAAAATCTTGGAGGAGTAGACGCGACATATTGTTCAACATGACATGTTTCGTTTGGTCATAAATCTAGATTATCCATTGCAATTTCATAGATCATTTCTATGGATGCCACAATATGGGAATGTGCTTTAAATGTGACAGTGTTACCATGAATTCATTTACTATGTTCTTGTTAAAAATAATGTTGGTACTTATAAAAGGTTCTTTGAGGAATATTATGAATATGGCTTCATGATTTCTTACAAATATCATTCCCATCAAATGTCATGTCCTTTACTTTCCTAAGATTGGGAGGAACTTCATGTCCATGTCTCTTTGACACGACATTATTTGAAACGAGAAAATTGAATAAAAGTTACCCAATACCATTTTGATTTGTTCTTTCCATACTACTTGCATCTGCAATGACTCTTCCTATCCACATCAAATTTGTTTTTAGTTATATCATTCTTCTACTTCCAAAAATCAGATTTCTATCTCTTTGCCTTTCATTATTTGGCATTTTTCAACTTCTTTTCCAGCCATAACTCATTTAACCTTTTTGTATGACCTTAATACATGTATGTCATGAAATTATGTATCCTTTTCATATAAAATACATATCCCATTGATTTAACACACTTGTTCTTTCTATAACATCCTATATCACCTCTTCCCTAAATGGATCCATGAAATTTTCCTTGATCCTAATCATTTCACTTTTATTATTCACCAATTGTTTTATCAATCAACTAACCAAACAATTTAAAGACTCAATTTGAAGACTCGTATTTTATTATTCATATTTCATACTTTCCATCTATCTCTTTCATGCAAACATCAATGTTCATTTCACCTAGTGTTTTCTGCATAACCTTGTCAAGCATGTGGACATTAACAATCATCACATTAGCAATGCATGTTCTTTTCCCCATAGATTAATGTATAATTGAAACCCTTGAATATGCGAAAGTATTCATTTCTTGCGAAAATTTATAGTGAAATTCAAATCATCATAATGATTTTCCTAATATAATTATGTCCAAATCACATAGATTCCATTCTACCCCCTAGTGTATGCTCAAATCTAGTTGGATGTGGTAAAAGAAAGTAAATTTTTAACACATTTTAAATTATAAGTATTATGCATCCTTACTTTACAAAACTTCAACGTGCCTTATGTTCAATATTTGTATTGATTATGGAGCCATCACCAATGTAACATCCCCACTATAACCCCATTTTAATTAATGTTGAATGTAGATATAATGTGTGGCTATGGCCATGCGAAGTAATATGTGAATTTTATTTATGAATATTAATAATAAAATGTGATGTCAGTTGCTAAGGGGACATGGAAAGAGATAGGGGTTGAATTAATCCACAAGAGGGGGGGGTGTCTAGGATAATGGCCAAGAGGGGTCCAAGGGAGGGATTACCCAAGTATATTAATTCAACCCATTTTCCTAAAAACATTATTGGTATATGAACCTTCTAATTTCTGACTGAGTGTTCCCAAATCCAATCATTGAATACATGTAAGACGGTGGGTGTGCATTTGTGGTCACGACATGTTGTTGCTTCAATTTTGTGTAATAGGAAAAACAAACCAAACAAGTTTACCAGATTATCAACAACAATATAAATAACAAAAACTAACTCATATACATACATGTTGCTCTGGAATTTCATGGAAGTCTGTGATACCTCGATGCTACAATGTAAAGAACACAGTTCTCATAAACTTCAAGAAGGAAAATAATGTGTTAGTTAGGGTTGAAAAGGATTTTATACACTTATAATTTATCCCCAATCTTCTGCAATTAATGTTAAGGTTACAACCCATGTCTAGGTAGAAAAGTGCATCATCATTAATGCTCTTGGAAGGAGATTTTTTTATCCAAACTTGTGTGTCGGGTTTGTGGCATAACAACATGATGTTTGGGGATATAGATTGAAAAACCTCTCCCGATAGTGCTATTGGGAAGCTCTTATCAGGATGTTTCAAGGTCTTAGTTCCCTCCAATGGAGATTCCCTGAGGAATATTTAGTTTTCATATTTGGAAATGTGTCAAGGAAAAAACATTATACCTTCGTGCAAATTATTCTCCTAATACAAGGTTGGAACAATTAAACTTTCATTACTTTAAATTAACCTCATCAGTAAGAGCCATCAAAGAGAAAGATATGCTAAGAATGTAAATCCTATAAGAGGCTTCCTAACAATGTTATTAGAGAGGGTCCATCAGAGAGGAGCCATCGAAGAGGAGAATTGTTCATGGTTATTTCTTGTTGGGCCCTCCATTTTTGAAGAGGACCTGATTTTACGGAAAGGTCATATTTTTGCGAGAAATCACAACAACATCGTGGAAGATTAGAACCGGTGGAGAACATATCAGGTAAGTGAAAAGTTAACTATGAGTAGGCCAACATTGAATACAAATCATATGTTAGTTAGAGGAGTAAGAGTAAAGTTCTAGAAGCTTCGAATGCAGGAAAAGAGAAAGAAGGGAAGTAACATAAGAAAAATCAAGAAAGAATAACAACAAAATCAAGAAGAGGCCAAGAAAATGATATAAATTAGGAAATATGTAATGGGAAAGTGTTTCCTAATTGTCGATATGATGAGTTGTTTTGATGTATTTCCATATTATATTGGATTACTGGGAGGGAGGGTGAATTAGTGATAGAGCAATAATCTTTTTTAACCAAAAAATCCAAGTGCTATATCAATGTAGCATTATCATCCAATAGTTGCAGAGTGAATAAACAATGAACAAATGAGAAATCATACACATACACAATACACTAGTTTTTTTACATGGAAACCCAAAGTTGGAGAAAACCACAGAATGATTTTTCTTATATGTCTTTAGGAATTTCATTCTTTGGAAGCACCAACTTCCTTTTTTTCCAGCTGCAGCTAGAAGGAGGCTCCAACCCCCTAGTTTTTCAGGCTACAACCTAAAGGAAGCTCCAACTCCTTAATTCTATGGATACAACTAGAAGGAGGCTACAACCCCCTAGTTTCTTAGGCTACAACCTGAGGCAAGCTCTATTTACCCAATTCTCTGGCTACAACTAGATGGAGGATACAACCCCCTATGTTCTCTGGCTATAACCAGAAGCTGGCTACAAGCACCTTTCCTTGCCCCGTACAACCACCTTGACGTAGAAGTAGAATGATGGAACCATTCTCACACTATCACTATGAGATATACTATTGTAAGACTATACCAATCCACCTATAATCAATATGCTAAAACTTGTACCAATAATATGTGCCAACATGTACCATACATCAACCTGTACCTCAACTTGTACCATAAACAAATCCATCAAACCTGTACAAATAACATGTCACAATAACTTGTCCAAAGAACCTATAATCAACTTGTTCCATAAACAAGTGCATCAACCATGCACCAACTTGTACCATCAACGAGTGCATCAACCATGCACCGAATATGTACCAATCATGCATCAAATAAAGATAAACTATGACTCATCAAGATGTACCAACATCATCATCTATACACCTCATGTATGTGCCAACTCATCAACTACTTATCTCAACCATGTACCCAACATGTACCTCAACCAAAATCCCTCATCAATTTCATCATCCAAATATGATTTGTAACTTTTTAATAGACCTAGTGTATATGATTACATACCTATTTGTAACTTTTAATAGACCTAGTGTATAAGGGATTACATTACTCCAAACCTTCCTTAACTTTGACTTGACAAGAGACTAGCATTTTCTATCAAACTTTACTTTAGTCTCCCATGACTAATTTTGATTAATCAACAACCCTAACTTGAAATAACTTCAAAACTATGTACCTGTAATGAATAAAGATATGAAAATAGTACACAATGTTCTTCAATGTATTTCATGCAATTCCTCCAAGTTTCAATTTCACTTGGAACCTATCAGTAAAGGAGTTATAGAAAAATGGCATACATTGATGAATTTGGTTTTCTCTAGAGAGAGAACTTGTAGAGTGTGCCCCACATGGACATTTGTTGTATGGATATGAAATGGTAAATACTACTCACTGTACTATAACCAATACATTTGGATCCTACTGAATTTGGATTTGTTATGAATAAGTTATGATTTTTTTACCTGAAACACTAGTTTTAGACTAGTTTCGGACTAGCCAAACCCTATTTTCCACTCGGGAGTGTAACTCTAAAAAATAAAACGACCCATTAAGGTGAAATTTTATCACATATACTTTGATATTTTTCCTCAATAGCCTCCCACTCTCATATAGTCTTAATCTTTTTAGAAAAACATTTATTGTCAAAATGGTGAGATGACCTAGAATAACATACCTTGGAAAACATCATCAAAAAGAATTTATCCACCTTGAATTTTGTCCCTCTTACTTCACCTTCCTCCGAAATTCCATTTAGATGTCCCTTTGTTAAATTTAATTACCTCCCTAGATATTCAATATTCCCTGGCGTGATCAAAATGGGAGCCTTCTCTTATTTATACTTTCATGCATTTCCCTCAAGAGGTTACCTTTAACCATCTTAACACACATTCTTATTTTAGGGTTAACCCACTTCTAACCACTTGTCCACTCCTAGTAATTCTCCATTAAATTTATCTAAATAATTTCATTTTGTATCCACTTTGGACTTATAGTACACTCCATCACTTCACTCTTTATTATTTTAAAACAATTTATTCTTTTGCATCCACTTTGACTACTTTGACCTTTATGCTTGTTAGATCACTCATGAGGGTTCTCCAACTTCACATGGCCATACCTCTAACCATGAGGAGTTATGTGATGTTCCACATACCATTGAAATGACATGACATGTACCATCCATAGAATAGTATTACCTTCAAATATATTAAAACTCATACCCATTATACATGTTGAACCCAAGATATGATCAATTTTATGATAGCTATTATACACTTTGGCCGCATGTACATATGTTTTCATCTTTGAATGAGATTTTGAATAATTTTATGTTAAAATGGTATGATCGGCATAAGGTGTGTGTGAATCATGTTTAATGTCATTATTGGGTATAATTCATCACATTTTTATGATTTCCAAGAGCTAATTCACATTTTTTTTGGTGTTACAGGGAAAAAATGCGCTACGTTTCTAGTTTTGGCACTCATTCCGGCACTCGTTCTGATACTCGATCCGGCACTGCGTACAACACCTATTCCTACACAAAATGGAGGGTGAATTGGTGGTTATGGTATTGACGGCTGATGAGAGAATCAGGAATGTTGGTTCTATTTATGCTTGCCCCCTCCAACTACTAAGCCCTATCAACTCAATTTAAATTGTTCAAGAGGGCGATTATTGGCTCACTTTATTTTATCAATTAGGGCACCATTTAATGAAAATTGTTGAATTTATAAGTGGTTCTGGACTCTCCCCGTATTATCAACCACTTGGCATGTAAACATTATAAATACCATCGAGGTGGTCAAACATAAGTTAAGAACGACATACATCAGTGTGATAGGGACAAATATGCTTTTACTTTGTTTTGAGTTTTTACATTGCCGTGATTATACTAGAACCTGCTGCTTTTTGAGTTTCTATGGTGAATTCATCTTGTTGACAGCTTTAGAAAGTGACCACAAATTGGGGCACCAGCACCGGTAACCATCTTGTGTTGTTCTATCATGATTTAATTGTTCTCTTTATTTTCTGCACATGCATATTTTTATTGTGTTAATTAGTTTGTTGTAGCTTTATGTTTTACTTCTCCTCACAGGTTAGAATGAAGAAGTGTGCTAACATGAATTGATCTTATAGATTAGGAAACTTGCAAACTCATACACTAACCCCATGTGTAATTAGATCTTAGATTATGCTTTCTTTTATGATTTTATAGTCATGTTTAAAACATAGTTTTAATTAGAATAGAACAAGGTTTTTATTTGTGTTCTCTTCAGAAGGGTTTGATGGATGGATAGAGTTAATTCCAGTTTTTCATTGTAGCTTGCTTATCTCATTTTTATATAGATCTTGTTTAATTAGTTGTTGATTAATGTAGTTGTCAGCTTACCTTTAATGTCATGTTTTAATTTATGTTTTCTGCTAACTTTCTCATTGTAGTTTGAACTTTGAATTGTTAGAATAGATGTAGCAAAGTTTCATTTATGTAATTTCCTTCCTAGAATTAAACGTATATATTTTAGTTAATGGTTGAATCTAGTTTTGCTTATGTGGTATAGAAGTATAATGATGATCTTGTTATGTTGTTGGATCGCTTATAAGCATGAATACTGAAGCGCATGGTATCTAACATTGTTTTGTCATGGCTAAATTTCATTGGATTGTTTAATCCATACCTTGCACTTTGCCATTGAGATTAGTGTTGAGCTTTATATGCCTTTGAATTGTCCTTTGCTGTCATGCCATCAAGATATCATCCGAATAATCAAGACATTCACAATAAACACCAACATTATATTTGTTTTTTTCTCATAGATTAAAGATAGTTTTCTCTTCTTCATAGGTTAAAAGGATAGTTTTCTTGCTTCATGGATCAAGAGATAGATTTCTCTTCATAGCTTAGAAAATAGTTTTATTTGTTGCTGTAGGATAGATAGATCCTTCTTTCGATAGATTAGGGATAATAGTTTTCTTATCGTAGATTAAGAATTAGTTGGTAGTACTTCTTGCTTTAAATTAAATAGATTTCCTTTCATAAATTAGAAATAGTTTTGAATTAAGAATTTAGTCCAATTTGACTCTAGAATGGATAGTTGTTCAATGAGAAGTTTTAATTTGATTACTCGCAATAGAAGTTATCTTAGAGTAGTTAGTTGCTTACCTGCTTTAATAGGTTAGTTAGTTTGTCTCTGCCACTTGCCTTTAATAGGTTATTTAGTTGTCTTTGTCTATTTTCTTGAATAGGTTAGTTAGTTGTCTCTTCTTGTTTGTTTACTCTGCTTCAGGTTAGTTAGGTGTCTTTTCTTGCTTGTTTATTTATTTTCTTTCATAGGGTATTTACTCATTGAATATAGTTTGGCAAGTTAAAATAATTTTTTTGTCATTTTCTTATGGATATGCTTAGATAGTTGCTTTTGCTTATTGCTATGAACTAGTTTGTTTTACATAGGTTTTTACTTGTCTCTTAGAACTATCCATCCATCCTTGGCCCAAAATTACTTTAGGTTACCTAGTTTCAAGTTTCTTAGTAGGGTTTTCTCTTTAGATAGCTTTGCTTGAGTAGATTAGCCTTAGATAGCTAACAATTCTTAGTTAGACTATACTCCCAAATTCCTTCTAATGCATGGTATATATATTTTTCTAAAACTCTAAGTTTAATTACCCCCGGGTTGACAATTTAATTGAGGGTTTTACTGTTTTTAGTGCATATAGAACACCCATCATTTTGGCGCCATTGTCGGGGAGTTGTCTCAAGGTAGGAAATAGTTAGGAATAGATCATTTCTAAACCTTAGATTTAGTTTGGTGGCGGGGGGAATTTAACACGAGAGGTAAGAACCTACACATGATTTGGTTATAGAAGGTTCCCAAACCCAATAGTAGTTTTTCTTTATTGTTTTTGTTTATAAATAATCTCAGAAACCAAAATGGTGTTTTTCTTTTTCTTTTTTTTCTTTCATGAATAGACCTAGAGATCCAAAAAGGTAGATATATTAAATCAAATTAGATCTTTCAACCAAGGTTCCTTCCAACCTTCTTGAGGGAAGGAACGTTCCACTCATAAAAATCCATGCACTGATACTGAAAAACAAGAGATAGCTCAACCGAAAGAGATAAAGTTGTCTTTGAAGAGACTAAGACATGGAGAACTATAGAAAATAAAATTGAAGCATCAATAATAGTGGGATAGGAGGCAGACCACTCGAGCCCTCCGCAGAACCAAAAAACACAACCTTTGTTTTCTTACAACCATCAAGATATCCTAAATTTGTGGACATCATCTTTACATGAACCAAGTTTTATCAAATGGTGATATGAACTCAAAAGAAACCATTAGCCCGAGGGAACTTTCTCAAATCCTAGCAAAGAACTAAGATTTCCTTTCTTTCAAGAAGAACATATTTTGGCAAAGCAACAAAAGGCATCTACCTCTCCAAAAAAATATTAGAAGAATCAAGGTCCCATGAGCTACAAATGATTTTCTTCGCTAAAATGCGTAAGGAAGATGAAAAATTATGGGCTACATCCAATGGAGAGAACCACAGATCCTGAGAGGTTGAGGAGTTCTCAACATCCATCTCAACAAATCCTTTATGTAATTTCGTGGTAATCAAATATGTAGGAAGAAAAAGGATTCTACACAACATGATGAAGGAGAGAATAGAAATTATTGTTGATGAACATCAAGATTACATTGAAATTTGGCTTCAGAGGTCATTAATGCAATAATTATTCTCTCTTTCCAACAGTTCCTTGGCGTTCAATCATAGGTTGTTAGTCTCTTCATATCCGTGTAATCACTCTTCGGGTAACTTTTTCACATGGATATGAGTATGTTTCATTCCATACCTACACATGGTTTAAGCATTGGAAGAGTTCTTACACTTGAATAAAGATTTCCTTTCTTTAGGTAGGTAGGATAGTAAATAAAAGATGCATGTTGTTAGTTTAGCTTAGAGTCTAATGCATTCCATTCTTACATTTTCTTTTAATAAAATAACCGCGAGATACATGTTCTAGTGACTTGATCTCATTAGTCTCTGATATTTTAGAGTGTGGTTTTTTTTCTAGAGTTTTTTGTAGGTATTTATTTCACCAAGTATAGATAGTTTCAAGGAAATATGTTAGCCGATCTTTCTTCAAAAGTTGTTACACTTGAATTTTGTGTCTCTAAAGAATCAAATGAATATTGACATACTGTAATTAGCCATATTTTTGCAAGAATTCTCATTTTAGGCATTCTAAAGAAGTTTATCTTGAAACTCTTCACCATTGTGTAAGGAAGTGATACCATAACTACCAAGCCTAAAGGTCTCTCGTACATTTTTTCCAAGAAACTTGAGTAAGTGAGTCAAATGTCTTTATCTAAGAGTAAATAAGGAGATCTAATTAGCGTTAGTCATGGAAACATAATAATAACTAAAGGAAGAAAGTAAATTGAGCCTAGAGATACCTTTTGCTATTCTTTCTCAATGGTACCCATCCACTACACACTAAATAACTTGATTATATAATATCTTTAGATAGGCCCCATCCTCTTAAGTACCCCTTACATCGGGACAATCACTAAGCAATATAACGGAAATTCATCCTCTCAACATAAATACCATCACAATTTCGAAAAAAAAGAGAAAGAAAAGTTTTTTTTTTTTTAGAGTTGTTCCCCATCTTCTTGCATAAGAAATCTTATACTAAAAATCTTAAAACATGGAGGGCCAATCTCTAAGGGTTTAAGAGACTAACATAGGATAATCAACAAGTTCACCGGCAAAGGCACCGGGCTCATGGTATGACTAGGTAAAACCCACCGGAGTAATCAACAAGCTTGGTCGGCAATCTGGCATCTCGCACCGGGCGAGGATGGTAATCGGCCAAAAATAAATAATAAATTTAAACTTGTCCCGATAAAATAACATTTCTTGCGTGCGCATAAAGTGTAAATCAATAACCCACTATCATAATTTAAAAAATTCTCGGGTTAATCTCCCACAAATGAGAAATTCCCACAAACCTGCATTAGCAAAATGCCAATCCTTGGTTCATTATCGGGATTCGGGTTTCTAGTGTCAAAATTCATTCACCCCCAAGACTCGCGGTCCTCCGAATTCAACGGATCCCCACGATTATCTCTCTCAGCCCGCTTCGGCCCATAGGACTGCTACCATATGTCTCCAGAACTCTATAGCTACCCATCAAGCCTCTGGTTTATGATGTCACTGGCTGCATGTGCCTTCTCAAATTTCGATCCTCCGATCCCGATGCCACTTGGCATTGACTCGCTGCCAAGCTTATCTCTCCGACACCTGTCCTTTGCTTTGGCGTCTATGGCCCCCACTTTCTATGATGGCATGGAGTGACACCCGCCCTCCACTAGAGCGCTTATGACTGACCAGTTGCTTGATTTCGCTAATTCTCCTCGTCGTGAGTTTCTTTGTCACCAGAACTCAAATGTCGAACTCGACCTCTTCGTGATCCTTGATACGGTCCTCGTTAATGGCGATCGCTATTGGGAAATCAAGGATCGTGGACTCTATATGCAAGAGTTTTCCTTTGAAAACCCGCTGATGTCTAAAGGCCGACTTCCGCTTCAGCATCTCCCGCCACGCTGGCCCTACCAAGATCAACGGCGAGATCCTTTTCTCGGTATTTCGCGACTTATCCCGTCCCGTATCTCTTGTCCCGGAATTAGATTTCCGATGTGTCAAATGTCGATGGCGCTTTATTTTCTAATTAATCGTCTCCACATGGACGGTCCAGCGATCTTATCGCTGTTCTTCGAGATCTCTCAAGTCCCGCTTTGCTCCTCGTGGATCTCCACTCCCCTCGGGATTCCCCAATTTTCGATCTCTTGCCACGCGTCCCTTGGATCAATGGCTCATGATGGTGTTGGGAAACTCACGTATCGCGGTTTCATATTGCAAGAGATCATGTCCTTGAAATCCCCTCATATGTCAACTCCGACTCGATCCTCACATCGGTCCCTAATCGCTTGGATCGCCCACATCTTGTCGGTTTACTTGATTTCCCCTTGTTAACTTGTCCAAGGGCTGATTTCCTCGATGGCAAATATCCGGGATCCCCTCCTGACTTCCGACATGCCACGATAATGGATGGTCCATTCAATCGAAATCGCACGCGATTTCATTGTGCAACGGTTCTACACTCCTAAATCTCCTGGAAGGAGTGAAATTGATGCCTCCTCTGTAATCGCCGACACGGTCCCGCCGATCAACGGTTGGGATCTGTTCTTGGTATTTCGAGAACCACAAGGCCCCCGATTATCAGACTCAACAAAAACCCCGATAACCCTGTTGTCCCGATGACTTCTCCGATATGTTGAAACGTGTCCTTCCGATATCAACGACTAGGACTCTTCCTATGCAATACCCAGAGTTTAGCTCCTGGTAAAATCCTTTCCCGATCCAATGGTTTACGGGATTTATACCCCAGATCTAATGGCTCAAATCACTTCCTCGCTACCCCGTGTTTAACCCCGCGGCAGTCTCGATCCAACGGTTGACGGGTAATGTGAGCCAAGATCTAACGGCCTAGATTCGTTTTTTTGGGTCTTGGAGTCTATGAACCCAATTTCTCGTTGCTCACGATGAGAGGGTGCCGCAACGCCCGGCACCTGAGATCGGATGGTGGATGGATGGACGAAGGATGGACGGAAGGAATGGAGTGGAAATGGATGGAAGAGGAGGATGGAGGAACAACAAAAGGATGGATGGAGGAGGAATGGATGGACAGGAAAGGATGACCGGAGGATGGATGGATGGAGGAATGGAAGGAATGGATGATGGAAGGATGGATGTAGGAAGGATGGATGGATGGAGGAGGAAGGAAGGATGGAAGGAAGAATGGATGGAGGAATGGAGGAATGGAGGAATGGAGGATGGAGGATGGATGAACGGAGATCGGAGGGAGCCGGATGGACAGGAGGAGGAATGGAATGGAATGAGGAAAGGAGGAAAGGATGGATGGAGGAAGAAAGGAATGGAATGGAGGGATGGATGGAGGAATGATGGAGTGGACGGATGGACGGATGGAGGGAGGAAGGAAGGATGGACTATGGATGGAAGGAAGGATGGAGGAAGGATGGATGGAATGGATGGAGGAAGGATGGAAGGAAAGAAATGGAAATGGATGGAGGATGGATGGAAAGGATGGACAGGACAGGATGGATGGAGGAAAGGACAGGAGAGGATGGATGAAGGATGGAGATGGAGGAAGGAAATGGAATGGAATGGAGCCCTATGGACCGAGGAAATGGATGGATGGATGGAGGAAGGAAATGGATGGATGGAGGAAGGAGGAATGGAATGGATGGATGAAAGATGGACTGGATGGAAGGGACGGATGGATGGAGGAAGGATGGATGGAAATGGACGGATTCCGGATGGATGGATGGAGGACGAATGGATGGATGGATGGATGGAGGAGTGGATGGATGGAATGGAGGAAATGGAATGAAAGGAGGAAATGGACGGAATGGAAGGAATGGAAATGGACGGAGGAATGGAATGGATGGAAATGGAAATGGAAGGAGGAACGAAAGGAGCCGGAAAGAAGATGGACGAAAGGAGGAATGGATGGATGGAGAGGGAGGGATGGAAATGGAAGGAAGGACAGGAATGGATGGAAAGGAATGGAGCGGACATGAATGAAGGAGGAATGGATGGATGGATGGATGGATGGAAGGAAGGATGGATGGAGGAAGGAAATGGAGGGATGGGAAATGGATGGATGGAGGATGGAGGAGGAATGGAAGGAGGAAGGATGGAAGGATGGATGGAATGGAGGAAGGAATGGAATGGATGACAGGAATGGAATGAGGAAGGAAGGAAGGAAGGATGGATGGATGATGGAAGGAATGGACAGGGAAGGAATGGAGGAAGGAAGGAGCCGGACGGAATGGAGCCTGGATGGACAGTGGAGGATGGAATGGATGGAAATGGATGGAGGATGGATGGAATGGATGGATGGAATGGATGGATGGAATGGAATGGAATGGAAAAATGGAATGGATGAATGGAAATGCCGGATGGGAGCCAAGGATGGAGTGGAATGGACGGAAGGAAATGGATGGACGGATGGAAGGAAAGGAGGACGGATGGATGGATGGACGGATGGATGGATGGAGGAGGATGGATGGATGGATGGATGGATGGATGGAATGGACCGGAAATGGATGATGGAAGGACATGGATGGAGCCGGATGGATCCACTACCAGCCTGCAAGGTATTTATTTCAAGGCTAGTGAGCCGCTTTTGGTTCTCCGGGCTGAGTCCACCGTATTTTAATTCTTGGTGGAAGTTAACGCCCCTTTTTCAAGGTTCCCTCCACCACCATCGTGGTCTCTTTTCTGCACATCCCCTCTCAGCATTTCTGCAATAAATTCAAACTATCATTTACATTCATTGACCTCTTACTCCAGGTCCATTTACAGCACACATTCATACTTATGAGTTTTGCCATAGTCCTTGGCCAGTTCCGTTATATTTACAATCTGGGGGAAACAGGGTGTTACACAAAGATGACATGAAGTATGTGTGGTTAAGATAAGGTTAATGAATCTCATAAACTTTCCATTGGGAAATAACTCTAAGACTATCTTGAAACTCACTTGCCTACCTATTCTTATATATATATATAGGATCTCTTATCCTATAGGTGGGGCCATCTCCTAACTGTCTATTCAAACTAATATGTGAAATTTTATCTTTACAATTGACATACTATAAATCTTCGGCTATTGGAGGATACTGACTGGTTTCCTATACTTTTGATTATGAGGTGTCACAATACTTAGGTGTGGGGGAGGGGTTCATGAGTTGACAAATGATCATTGCCTAAATAAGTAAATCTTTGTAAAAAAATTCTATTATTTTCATGATACATGCTATTACATCAGCATTAATTTTATCTTGAAGTGTTAAACTCTTGTGTGCTATAAATTGTTGTATATGTCCTTAACAGACCACTTTGTTGGTTTATTTTTGTTATAGGTTGCTCATTGTAGGTTTGGCATTACATTTTTGTTACAGGTTGTTCATTGTAGGTTTGACATTACATGTTGTATGCAATAGGATTGAGTGATCATGGTGGCAAAATCAACAACAGTGGAACACTCTTAGCCTGCCTCAACTCTTATTCACTATGTTCGTGGCCTTTGAGGAATCAATTGCCTTATCCAAAAAGATCCCAAGAGTTGGAGATCATTTATTTAAACACCACCAGTTTCCAAGAGCAAGCCATAACAGGGTTTTCAAAACTAAATTTCAAAACATCTCTGGAGCTAAGGGATACTCCAAGGAGTGGATAAAAGAGGAGCTAATCAACCCTCTCATAGTCATCACCAGATTGATTACATGTGAAGGTAGATATTATGTCTTCAAAGCCTGCCAATTTCAATCACTAGCTCACTTTCAGTTCAATAAGCCATTGAATTTTCCATTTTACTTCTTAAAGAGTCTTGAGAGGATGTCTTCCCAAGTGAGGAAGAATGAAACCAATCCCCATAACAAGTTATTTCACCATGGCCTTATCAAACTACTTGTCTTAGACGAATTGAGGAAAACGTGGGATGAGTTCATTTACCAATTTTCAAACCCTCATCTTACTATCAACACTAACAAGAAGACTGTTGAAATAGGGACTGTTACTCCACCCAAACCCTCATGCTCAAGCTATTCCTTTACCGGACCAAAAGTCCAAGAAACTTGTTGATACCCCTACAACCTCATCAGGAAAGAAGACCAAGAAGCCTATTTCTAATTCATGGAACGAGGACATGTCATATATTCAGTCTGGGGGTAGTTTCCTAAGCTAAAAATGCTAATCATTTGCCATTTGTATAGCAAACCCATGAGAAGAGGAAGTAGGATTTCTATCAAAATTTTGTCATACTGTCTTTTTACAAAGTCTTGGGATATTATATCAACAGTTGTTTGTATTGGTATGCTAAATTATATACTGCTGACACCATTGTGTGTTTTATAAGATCATGTGTGTTTTTATGTTTATTCTATAGAATACTACTTATACTTAACTACTCTTTGTGACAACTAAAGAGCGATTACAACTGCTAAATACTTATTTTCATCTATATTCCAACCTTATGAAAAGAGGATCAGTTGTTTGAATTGTTACATATTGATGACAGGAAATAAAAATTCTCATGTTCACCATGCCTGCCAGTACAAAACAAGCCTTTTGTTAGTATCTGTCAGTTCTGTCAGTCAACAATGATCAAATTTACTCTTTCATGTGATTCATAGGATTATTAGGTCAAATTATTATATTTTCAAGATAAAATTCTCAAAAAAAAATTGACATATCTTGGTTGTAAAATTTTCATTGGTGTGTCTAGGTGTCAATACTACTCCCTCCACTCATCCAAGGTCATAAATTTTCATCATGGTCATATCATCATTCCTTGTCATGAATTTTCAAATGATTGTCTTGGTCAAAGTTCTACTTAAAAATTGGTTTCTGAATTAAGGAAGACGGATTTGACAAAAGTGAAAGAGGTTTTTGTCAATAATAGACCGGGAAACAAAAACCTCCTTCATTTTATGAACAGGTGTTATTTTTTGAGAGACATCCCACAAATATAGTCACTATAGGAGGCTTTCTGCGCATTTGGACAGTTTGACTTCAAGTTACTTTTTCATAGGGTTGGAGAAGGAATTTGCAATTCTTAATGGTTCCATTGTGTAGAATACATGATAAAATTTACACCCATACCAATTTCATCCCAAAAATCCTCTAGGAAGGCCTCCAAAATCCCTATCAAAGAACACATTGCACTTTTTCTAAGAGCACGTTGTGCTTCTGCAAGTTTTGAGTAACCAACTTCAAGATGGGATTATGAACAAATGGGAAAGTAATTTTGAAGCCTAGAGGAGGATTTTGTTCATAGCATACCAAAACACAATAACATCTATCAGTTTTTGAATATACTTTATGGTTTGGGATATATTCTATCATCTTAGAGGCCTATGCTTTCAGAAAATAAAACACTCTGTTTTTCCCATTTTAGTCATATTTTCTTCTCGTGTTTTCCTAACAATTGGAAGTGAATTTTTGAACACCAAGAGATTTTTTTATCAAGGACATATTAAAAAACAATAAACTCTCTCAGTTTCTAAATATATGTTATGGTGCTAGATATATTCAATTCTCTTAGAGGCCTAGTTTTTCAGGAAATAAAACACTATGTTTTCCTGTTTTAGTCATGTTTTCTTGGCATGTTTTCCTAACAACTAAATGTGAATTTTTGAAAAACAAGAGAGGTTTTATTCAAGGACATATTAAAAAACAAAAACCTCTCTCAGGTTTTACACATGTTTTACTTTCTTGTATTTACAGGTGTCACTTTGATACCTATTTTTCACAAGTTTGCCAAGCCAGAATTGTTGCGCTTATGGGAAGTCACTTTTGGAACTAATTTTGCAGAGGTAAAATTGTTGTTTTGCATGGTTTAAAGGATCAAGGGTATAATATATGTCTCAAGGACTCCTCACATGTCATAAACAACCTCCAAAAACTATACCCTCCAGTTCAAACTTAGAGAGCATGAAACACTGAGTTGTCATTTACGTCATGATAACATTGTCCTACAAGAAAAGATGAATTCTCTATAGCACTACGTTGATGATATTACTGCCACCAATAATAGTCTCTAGATGTAATTAAAAAACCACAAAAATTCTAAGTCAAAATCCCCCGGGCAAGAGGGAGAAGCTTCTAAAGCTAATCCACCCCATCCTTCGCAAGTTTAGTCATAAAGGGCAATTTCATTTTGTTTGTCGTGGGACCTGCAAAATCTTAGGTGTGGGCTCGAGATATGATCAATTTTATGACAGTTATTAGACACCTTTTTCGCATGTACATATGTGTTTTTCATCTTTTGAAAGAGCTTTTTGAAGAACTTTATGTTAAAATGGCATGATCAACATAAGGTACGGGTGATTCATGTTTAATGTCATTATTGGATATAATTCATCATGTTTTATGATTTACAAGAGCTAATTCACATTTTTCTGGTGTTACAGGGAAAAAACGCACCATGTTTATGCTTCCGGCACTTGATTTGGCACTCCTTCAAACACTCGTTCTGGTACTCGATCCGACACTGCATCCAACACCTCTTCCTGCACAAAAACAGAGGGTGACTTAGCGGTTATGGTATTGGTGGCCAATTATGGGCGAATCGAGAATGTGGGTTTGCCCCCTCCAACTACTAAGCTTCTGACAACTCAGTTTCAGTTGTTCAAGAGGGCGATTATTGGCTCACTCTGTTTTATTAGTTAGGGCACCATTTAATGCAAATTTTCGAATTTAGAAGTGGTTCGACCCTCCTGTGGTCGACCACTTGGCCCATAAACATTATAAATACCACCGAGGTGGTCAGACATAAGTTAAGCATAAGATACATCAATGTGATAGGGACAAATACTTATTTACTCTGTTTTGAGTTTTTTCATTGCCAGATTATACTAGAACTACGTTTTTGACTTTTTATGGTGAATTCATCTTGCTCAGCACGTGGTGTGCTTTTAGAAAGTGACCACAACTTGATGGGGGGGCCCACCAGCAGTCTGGTAACTATCTTTGTGCTTTTCATGCATTTTAGTATTTAATTGTTCTCTTTATTTTTTTGTACATGCATATTTTTATTGTATTAATTAGTTTGTTGTAGTTTAATTGTTTTGATTCTCTGTTGCAGGTTAGAATGAAGAATTGTGCTAACATGAATTGATCTTATAGATTAGGAACGGATTTGCAAATCCCTAGACTAACCCCATGTGTAATTAGATATTAGATTATGCTTTCTTTTATGATTTTATAGTCACGTTTAAAATAGAGTTTTAATTAGACTAGAATAGAGTTTTTATTTGGGTTCTCTTCGACAAGGATTTGATGGATGGATAGAATTAATTCCATTTTTTCATTATAGATTGCTTATCTCATTTTTATATAGATCTTGTTTAATTAGTTGTTGATTAATGTAGTTGTCAGCTTACTTTTAATGTCATGTTTTAATTTATGTTTTCAAACACTTTCTTATTGTAGTTTGAACTTTGAATTGTTAGAATAGATGTAGCATAGTTTCATTTATGTAATTTCCTTTCATATAATTAAATTGCAATTATATTTCTTAGTTAATGGTTGAATCTAGTTTTTCTTATGTAGTATAGAAGTATAATGATGATCTTGTTATGTTGTTGATGCTTTATACATGAATATGCAGGGTATCTAACATTGTTTTGTCATGGCTAAATTCTCATTGGATTGTTTAATCCATACCTTTGACTTTGCCATTGAGATTAGTGTTGAGCTTATACAGCTTGAATTGTCCTTTGTTGTCAAGTGTCATCGAGATATCATCTAACAACGGAGACATTCACACAACTACCAGCATTATATTTAAGTTTTTCATAGATTAAAGATAGTTTTGTTGCTTTAATAGGTTAAAAGGATAGGTTTCTTGCTTTCATAGATCAGAAGAGATAGCTTTTTTTCTTTCAGAGCTTAGAAAATAGTTTTTGTTGTTGTTGTAGGATAGATAGACTTTGCTTTGATAGATTATATGGTAGTTTTCTTATCATAAATTAAGAATTAGTTGGTAATTCTTCTTGCTTTCAATTAAATAGATTTCCTTTCATAAATTAGAAATAGTTTTGAATTAAGAATTTAGTCCACTTGCCTCTTAGGCTAGATTGTTGTTCAATGAGACATTTTAATTTGATTACTTACAGTAGAAGTTATCTTAGAGTAGTTAGTTGCTTACTTTCTTTAATAGGTTAGTTATTTATCTTTGCTTACTTTATTTAATAGGTTATTTAGTTGCCTTTGTCTATTTTCTTTAATAGGTTAGTTAGTTGTCTTTGCTTGCTTGTTTACTTGCTTTCGTAGGTTAGTTAGGTGTCTTTGCTTGCTTGTTTATTTATTTTCTTTCATAGGGTAGTTACTCATTGAATATAGGTTGGCAAGTTAAAATAATTTTCTTTTGTCATTTGCTTATTGATATGCTTAGATAGTTGCTTTTGCTTATTGTTATGAACTAGTTTGATTTACATAGGGTTTTTACTTGTCTTCTTAGAACTATCCATTGATCTTTGGCCCCAAAGTACTTAGGTTATGTAGTTTCAAGTTGCTTAGTAGGGTTTTCTCATTAGATATCTTTGCTTGAGTAGATTAGACTTAGATAGCTACCTTCCTTTGTTAGACTATACTCCTACCAGCCCTTCTACCTTTGGCATATATTTTTCTACAACTCTAAGTTTACTTACCCTGGGTTGACAATTTAATTGAGGGGTTTTACTATGTTTTTAGTGCATATATAACACCCATCAATACATCAAACAAGATTGGGTCCATTACCCAAACCTTTGTGCTACCAGAATTTGCTACCGAACTTTCTCCAAGGGTTGACATCAATGAAAACCAACCCAAATAATCAACATAGTATGCACTGTTATATTGTTGTTTCTAGAACCATTATTGTTCTTTCTTTGTCACGAAACTATCACCATTGTTATTGATTGAGTCTGGTGTGATAAGCTATTGTAATGGGTTGTGGGAACAATTGTATATGGGAGCATGGAATGCACTACATAAGCTATGATCAAACCCTTGTACTTGTGGGATTGTGAAATCTAAGACATTAATAATAAAAGATATATTTTGGGCCCTAAAACTTTTATTTGGTTATGATGTGTGTGGCTATGTAGTTTCTCTTTTGCGCAATTACTCTTGTATATTGTATTTGATATTCAGTCTTCATTTCCAAGTGTTTCCTTGTGTATGGATTTACCTTCATGCTCCACAACATATTTATATGATACATATAATGGTTTAGACTTCCAATTCCACAATATTTTCACATTCAAATATGAATATGCAATGTGTTGCATCAAAGTAGATGATACATCCTCACTGAATCACTTTATCACACACAAGTCTTGATTGTGCTTCGGGTGAGACCTCCTTCCATTGCAAAAAGTTGAATATGCCAGTGTCACTAGAATACAACAATACCTTTATTGGTAACCTTCGAGAACCTCAGTCTCTAATTTTTCACCAACAAATGGTTTTTTTGTTGAGACCTTAGGCTTTCAAGCGAGTTTTGAGAGGATTTTGCATCACATATTTAAGTCTGGCATTGAGAATTGGTGGGAAAGAAGGTGTGATGAATTTTTTCTGCAATAAGTTGATTTATGGCACAAAAGTGTGAGGGTTTTGAAGAGCGTTGTATTTTACTCGAAACTGGCAAGCGACCAGTACAAGATATTCTGGATTTGATTCCGGGAAGAGGTATTTCAATGGCTTGACTAGTTACAATAATCACAAGAATTCAAATAACGAGTCAAGAGAAGATATAATTGGAATGATGAGTGTTTATAATCCCTTCACCAAATAGATCATCCAATTTATAGAGCTGTGGATTTCTGGGTACAGATCACATTGGAAGGATATATCATTGAAGTTTCCACTGAGAACAACCATTAGTTTTTAAAATAAGAAGTTGTAGTCAAAGAAGGAGTCTTAGGAATATTGTTGTGGGAAATCCCCCTTTGGTTTGAAATTTTTCCTAAGAAATAGGGGATGTTACCTATTCTACTGAAATGGCAATGTAAACCCATGTGCCTGGGGGGGGTAGTTCAAGGTAGGGTTATGAAGGAATCATATCTCATAATGCCAAAAGTTACATAACTGCACTACGAAGTAGAAGGAATCTTGAAAGATCATGTGACCCCCCATATTAAAGAAATGTGTTCTATTATCGAAGGACCTAGCCTTGAGTTTCTTACTCCCCCAACGCCATCTGCAAATTTGGTAATCTCTCCAAGTAATTTCTTTTAGGTTTTTTTTCGTCTAACCCTTATAGTCCAATACGTTTAAGAATTAGTAGTAATAGTAGTCAAGTTTGTGCTCGTTGAAGATTTTCTTGAATGTGTAGATGTCTACATGGATCTGATGAAGTATATGCACCATTGAGATGTCCACACATATCCACTTTACCTTCTTGTAATGAAAAATATACAAATAAAGTTTGGGTGAAATTTTGAAAACCGTGCGGTCATTTATGGAAAAATGTTGAATTTTTGTTGATTTTAAAATGATCATAACTTCACTTCCCAGAGTCTATTTCGGATGATTTGTTTTTTGAAATTGGATATTTTATCAAGAGGAATTAAAATATCCAATTTGTTTCTACAAATTGTGCTCATAGAATATCATAATGGAGTCTGATGTGCGTGGCTCTCTTTTTGTCTTCTGAGATGCATGGATTGGGCATGGAAAAGTGTCTGCATGTGACTCCTAGGATGCATGCCATATATCTTCCACATGAATTTCAGAAAACAAATATGAAATGGAGTAGACATCATCTTCAATTAATGGAATACAAATTTGTGCAAACACTTTTGTAGAAGACTCTTCACAATAAGAGGCTTGATCTTCTGACAATTTCTCTTCTGGATCTATCATTCCAATCCCCTGCATGCAATATTCACAATCTTCTTTATTCCTGAATAGAATCTCCAATCTGGTCTGTAATTAATTTGGAGTTAATTCTTGTGATTCATCATGTACTTGATGGAGAGTTTCAACAGAAATAAAATAGAGGATACATCCTATGGCCATATCTTGTCTATTGAGAAAGTCATTTTTCTCATCAACATAATCAATCTCTACTTCCATTTCCATAGTTATTTGGTACAAGCCTCTGCATCTGAGCATAATCAGAATTTTTGGCTTCCATTCCAAATAGTTATGAGGCGTGAGAAGTATTTCTAGCGAATAATCCATCTTTTTGTTGTCTTCAATCTTTTGTACCGGAAAAAAAATTGGTGTAGCTTTTTCTTAGCAGTTTGTCGGATTTGATACCATGTAAATGTGTTGAAAATGAACATAATATATCTAGATAAACAATAATACACACATTTGTAGAGAGAATTTGAGAAAGAAGAAGAAGGAGAGAAAGAATGAAAGAATTCTCATTAACTGTATTCCACACTCAAAGACTGAATAATTTACAATAGATATAGGATACACGTTGTTAGCGTCGGAAGTCACTCCTGGATTGCAGCAGGAGCAGAGCCCGACACCCATCAGTTTAATGTCACAATTTGTTTATAAAGGGATGATCAAATGGAAGAAAACTCAGAACAATATCATCTCAACTCTGAAACTAGGCCAGGCATGCATGGGCAAGTGAGGTATTACATAAACTTCAAACAATGAGTTGTAATAAGGGTGAGCAGGGGGAAGACTTGTATGAGAAGAGTGCAAGGGTCTGTCATAAACATCAGGTTTCTAATAGACTGGAGAAGAAAGCTTCCAAACGCAAGATCCTCTTACATTCAAACACAGAAGACCAGAGAATACAATAATGTGACAACAAATCCTTTATCATAACATAACTGCAACAATTCATGGGAATCATTCGATCATGAACTCTGTGGTATGAGACAAAAACATAGACGGAGTAAGGAAACTGTTTTTCATAAAAAAAGAAGTCTCAAATACAGTTGCACAACTAGGAAACTAGAATGGTTGTTAAAACTTTACAGTCGGGAGCTTTGCTCTACCATCGATCCCTACCAAAAATGGTGAAAACGCCTACATATACTCAAAACAACAGTAGAAAAAAAATTGAGACGTTGCATTAAACATATTGTGTCTGCATGGCTTCTGACAATCTGCAGTTGCGGTCTCTGGATGATCGTGCACCTGTGGCAGACGCAATCAAATTCCTGACAGTTCTGTGGGCGAATCGACATGCCTTTAATTCATCGCCGGACTTTCCCATTATGGCGGAGGTGATGTCTAACCACCACCAACTACCTTAATTACTACTTCATTGGGATTGAGGATGGCCTGGCCAACTCGACACCTTTGGGACATGGAAGACCCTTTGCGCTGCCACCTAGATTAGCTGAACGACCTGATGAATAGGCGTGGAGGCCAGCGCGAAGGATGGGGCACATGACGAGAGTGGTGGCACCAAAGCTATGATGGCGAGGCATGAAGTGATGAGGTGTGAGAGAGGTTACAGGGGAGACACATGGCAGAAGGAAATAAGCAGAGGGGGGCAAGAGATGATATATAATGGGCACATTTTAGTGGGAGGCTGACATGGAAGGAAGCAAGATGCATGGCAGGTGGTGAGTAAATGATGAGATGGCACGGCAAGAAAGGGGGCCCCACGTTGATTAAACGCAAAAAGACAGAGGATGTATGGATTGCCTGTGCACCGTTGATCCGGGCGCTATGATCTTAGCCGTTGGAGAGATGCATCCTAGATTCCGGATCCCCCCCTCCGCTTAAAGGTAGAAAGGCAGGGGGGGTCTAGAATCGCCTCGCGCACCGTTGATCCGGGTGCTCCAATCACAGCTGTAGGAGAGATGCGCCCTTGATTCCAGACTCCCCCCTCCACTTAAATATAGAAAGGTGAGGGGGCTCCGGAATTCCATGTACGTCGTTGATCTGGGCGCGCGGATGCCTGTCGTTCAGATTTGTTTGTCGCTTACCACAGTCGCACTTTGCACCCGATCTTAGGGCAAGTGGGTTTTTAACCCATTTCTTTGCATCTTACCCCCCTTTACAAGAAATTTCGCTAACATTTGGCTCCATGGGGGATAGAGTCATCCTTGTGATGCTCTAAGGACTCTTTTGCAGATTCAGTGCTTTGCTGTTGGGCTATGGAGTCAGGCTCAAAACATCCCGCTGCTGAAAATACAGGCCAAAAAAACAAAACAAACTAAACGTTCATGCTTACAGGAGCTTATTTATGTACAATCCTAAGCTAATAAAACACTTTACATGGGTTAGGTGAAAGAAAACTTCCACCATAGCCATTCAAGAAGCTCCCTGGATAGAAGCTCCTTCCTTCTATCGATGATCATCAGCGGATGGTGTAACCGTGGCAGCAGAGCGGTTACACTCTTAAACTCCTCCTTACAGGCTGGAGTTGAGATGAAATAGGGCGGCTCCAAGGCATAGGGGAAATGCCACTCCATGTACTTGCAGACAGGGTCATAGAATGAGTGGAAAATTCCAGAAAATGGGCGACAGACACCCTCCTCTGCTACACAGTTGTTCACCTGTGGCCGAATATCTCTGATAAGCATAGGTTGATGGTGGACAACTGACATAGGCTCGCTGCTCTTGGGTGGTGGATGCTCGCTGACTGGCTCTGGACATGAAATATTCTGCTCCTCTGGTTCGGTCTCCCCCAGGTCCGATTCGTATTCATCATAAATAGGGACCATGGGGTGGTTATGTTTGCTGATTGGTTCTTCAATATCTCTATAGTGATCAAAAGTAGGATAATCTTGCTGCTCCTCATCACTATAATATATATCAAAAAGGGTTTGTCCTTCATTGATATGATCCTCCTCCAGAATAGTGATCCCGTAAAAAATTTATGTTTTAGAGATAGTGGGACCTACTGGTTCTGACTGCTCACACGTAATATTTTTCTCTTTAATCCCAGGTAAACATATATCATGAGAAACCCCATGGAGAAAAAGAGAGGAAACTGCTTCCACAATAATTTCTTCTTTAAAAACGGGGAGGCATCCATCCTCATAAGCAGGGCTACTAGGAATATCTGCTTCAACCCGATACTCAAGTGAGCCATCTACCATGGACCACATCTGCTATGCAAACTCATAATCTCCACAAGAGGTGTGTTGATATTCATGAATATCTAAAAGAACAGATGCATCTGATATGATGTCAGATGCTTCAGTTCTGGGGCTAACACAATTAATATCGTTCAACACCTCTATATTTTCACAGCAGATACTTTCCTCCAGAGTAAGGGATTCATCATGGACCTGGTCTTCAGGGCCAGCAGAGGCTTCCTGAAGAGAAGAAAACTCCTTACAATAGTTTTCAAACAAACCATCAGCTGTATAGTAGTCTTTACAAAATGAATTGAAAGTTGTATGAAAACCTGCTAAAGAGTAGATGCTTGCAGTGGGAAGAGACCGACACCATTCAAAAGAAGCTCCCTTCAAGGAATACCTGAAGAGATTAATATGGAAATCCTCATGCATGATATTGTGTCTGTGGATAGCCTCATGGAAGTCCAGTAAATGCTCAGCTGGTTCCTCCCAACTTGTTGCATGAAATTCAGGGAGGAAATCTTCCCATTGGTCTCTATTAGGACCACACAATGTACCTTTTTGCCCATACTTTTTGCCACCATTATACTCTTGATCACCTATATTTAGAATCATACTATCACTTTATCTGATCATCTCAAAGGTATACAATGTCCCTTCTCATTACTATATGTTTAATCTGTTTTGCATAATATTTTACATCACTCTCGTACTTAACCATTGAT
>SNQJ01S0005394.1:193261-232666 GCA_010110895.2 Picea sitchensis | reverse complement strand
AAGTGTGCTAGCCAGGAATTGGGTTAAGGGTTCCTGCTCAGAAAGGAAGGAACCAGAACATCCTGTTCTCTGTAAACCTCAACTTCACAAGTGTGCTGAACAGAAATAGGGCTTAAGGCTCCTGCTTAGAAAGGAAGGAACTAGATGGCCTTGTTCTCTATTAGATAGAGTTAATTATTTTCTGCATTACTGTTTTCATGAAAGAGTGTTAGTACTGAAGTCTTTGTTTGATAGTAAGGGTCATGTTCTCTGATTGCAGAATAGTTGTTCTTTCCCATTGCAAGTGTTATTTTAATGTAATACAGGATTCTTAGATTAATCTTTAAAGATTTGCAATAGGGGAGTTACTTTCCTGTGATTTAATTCAAAGCTTCAGTTTATTCAAGCAAGTGTGATTAGTATAAGTTTCTTTACTACAACACTAAGTTGATTTTGGAATTGAGCATATATAGTGCGTGGTTATCTTTGAAATAAAAGACTTCCCTGGGTTGATAATTTATGTATCACTTGATTATTTGAATCAATTAAGAAATTATAGTGACCAACAGTCTCTATCAGGAAGTGCATTAGGAAAACCAACTATCTGAGAAAATTCACAGAAAGCAAACCTTTGAGCCAAAATGTTCTCCATATCGAACCAGTGGAGTCGCCAATCTATCCTCGAATCATGGATTTGCCAGGTGAAAGATGCGCAGCTTCAAGTGTGTTTGGTCCTTGTTCACCATCAAAGGCCATATCTTAACATTGTCGTTACCCCAGGAAGCTTCTCAAGCTGAGAAAGCAGCTGTTGAAACCTTCTCGAGAAAGATCCTTAGGGTCAGCTTTCAGGTGTGCTAACAGTAGTCACAGCTGAAATAGTGATGTGGAAACAATGGAGTCGCCACAGTGGAGTCGCCAGGTGCACAATAGCAATATTTAAGGGCTCTGATGTCTGATGCACCTTCAGAATCAGAGGCTCAATGTTGTTCTGCCTAGGGAAAATCTTCAACTTCGTCCCTGAGAACGGTGCCAGAAATGTTAGCGTCAGAAGTCACTCCTGGATTGCAGCAGGAGCAGAGCCCGACACCCATCATTTTAATGTCACGATTTGTTTATAAATGGATGATAAAATGGAAGAAAACTCAAAGAAATATCGTCTCAACTCTGAAACTAGGCCAGGCATGCATGGGCAAGTGAGGTCTTAGATAAAATTCAAACAGTGAGTTGTAATAAGGGTGAGCAGGGGGAAGACTTGTATGAGAAGAGTGCAAGGGTCTGTCATAAACATCAGGTTTCTAACAGACTGGAGAAGAAAGCGTCCAAACGCAAGATCCTCTTACATTCAAACACAGAAGACCAGAGAATACAATAATGTGACAAAAAATCCTTTATCATAACATAACTGCAACAATTCATGGGAATCGTTTGATCATGAACTCTCTGGTATGAGACGAAAACATAGACGGAGTAAGGAAATTGTTTGTCATAAAACAAGAAGTCTCAAATACAGATGCACAACCAGGAAACTAGAATGGTTGTTAAAACTTTACAGTCGGGATCTTTGCTCTACCATCGATCCCTACCAAAAATGGCAAAAATGCCTACATATACTCAAAAAAACAACAAAAACAAAATTGAGACGTTGCATTAGACATATTGTGTCTGCATGGCTTCTGACAATCTGCAGCTGCGATCTCCGGATGATCGTGCACCTGTGGCAGACGCAATCGAATTCCTGACAGTTCCGTGGGCGAATCGACGTGCCTTTAATTCATCGTTGGACTTTACCATTATGGCGGAGGCAATGTCTAACCACCACCAACTACCTTAATTACTACTTCATTGGGATTGAGGATGGCTCGACCAACTCGACACCTTTGGGATGTGGAAGACCCTTTGCGCTGCCACCAGGATTAGCTGAACGACCAGATGAATAGGCGTGGAGGCCAGCGCGAAGGATGGGGCGCATGATGGGAGTGGTGGCGCCAAAGCTATGAGGGCGAGGCATGAAGTGATGAGGTGTGAGAGAGGTTATAGGGGAGACACATGGTGGAAGGAAATAAGCAGAGGGGGGCAGGAGATGAGATATAATGGGCACATTTTAGTGGGAGGCCGACGTGGAAGGAATCGGGATGCATGGCAGGTGGTGAGTAGATGATGAGATGGCACGACAACAAAGGGGGCCCCACGTTGATTAAACGCAGAAAGACAGAGGATGTCCAGATTTCTTGTGCACCGTTAATCTGGGTGCTATGATATTAGCCATTGGAGAGATGCGTCCTAGATTCCAGACCCCCCCCTCCGCTTAAATATAGAAAGGCGGGGGGGGATCCAGAATCACCTCGCACGCTGTTGATCCAGGNACTTAAAGGTAGAAAGGTGAGGGGGCTCCAGAATTCCATGTACGCCATTGATCTGGGCCCACGGATGCCTGTCATCCAGATTTTCTTGTCGCTTAGCATAGGCACACTTTGCACCCGATCTTAGGGCAAGTGGGTTTTTAACCCATTTCTTCGCATATTACCCCCCTTTACAAGAAATCTCGCTAACACACGTGTAAAAAATGAGCCATAGTGGTGGTATAGAGTGATCTGGACACACACCAATAGTTACGGGAGTAAACTTCCACCTAGTCTAATCTCTCAGGCAGTTACGAGAGTGAACTTCCACCTAGTTGAGTTAACTAGTCAACTAGTCTTCAGTTAACTGATTGAACAAAGAATAGTGAGGAGTTAACTCAGGAAATCAAGGGTAATGCACCAGTTTGGTGATGATCCCAATTGTAACTGTGAATTAGATGGTGATTATCCCAATGTTGCATGGTGACAAAACCAATGCATAATCTAAACTCAACTCAACTAGTCAAACTGAAGTGTCAACTGAAAGAGAATATTCTCCAGGTGGAATATTCTCCCCTAAAATATAGGAGCCTAGATAATGACTAATTATGACTAATAAACAAGGAATAACCTTAGGAAAAATAAATCATAGGCGTGTGTGAAGTAACTCCAACAGTGTGGTGATTATTTTTTTTATTTCACAACCATGACCTTCAAGATTCATTTTGATAGGATCCCCAAGTTATCCAATGTCAAATCAACATGTAGGATCCCTCACTCGATACCTAGAATTTTTCGGTAAGGGATATGAGGATGTAGAACAACATTGGTTTCTTTGTGAGGCCATATAGAGGTCTCATGGAACTTTGGATGCTAAAAAAGTAGTCGAGTTTCATACCACCTTGATAGGTTGTGTGTTAAAATGGTATATGAAATCCATTGAACTAGGGAATCCTCAAGGATGGGATTTCACTCTTTCTCAAGAAAAGCAACGGTTCATAGTAGAATTCCACTTACCATAGTAATAAAAACATGCTCTCTCTAAGTTGTAGGATATCAAATAAAGAGATGGTGAGTTTTCCTGGGAGTATAACCAAAAATTTAAGGATGAGATTTTGAAATTGGCAAACCCCATCCATGAATACCACTAGCTATAATGGTTTATATAGGGGTTGTTATCATTAATATGTATACCATTAACCTGGTAGTGAATAACTACATTAGGAGAAGTCGTATAACAGGTGATTAAAATTCAATAAATGGATAGTTATCCAAGAATCTTGTGGGTTATGAGATCGACAAAAGATTCTAATATTGCACAGCTGCAAGGCTATATTTCAGCATTAATCAAAAAGATTCAAGAATTGACCCTCCCTAAATCAGGTCAACCGCAAGTATGGTGTACTAACTGCTACACCAAGGGTCATACAGTGACAAAGTGTCCTAGAATGAGGGGTACATGTCCCCCTCCACACCTAATGGCACCTTCACCAGTAGGACCATCAAGATGGGTCATGCAAGTTGCTACTACAACACAATTTTAAGGCCCTGTGTAGTATCATGCTTTCCCAAATCATCAAGAAGGCCATAGTGGGGAATATTGTGAAATCTGTCAAAACTATGGTCACTCCCCTAAGCATTGTCTAGTCCTACAAAAGTATTCACATGTTTCAAATACAATATACTATGAATTTTGCATGTCGCCCACTCACACCACCAAGCACTGTTGTGCCCTAGATGCTCTTACAAACAGATTGGATCGATATGTATTTAGGGTCGACGAATTTAATCTAGGGTTTGGAGGAAGCAGAGGTGGGGAAGGATTATGAGGCACGTGGAATGGAGGGAGAGGACAAACTCTCTATTATAATTGTGATGAACAAGGGAATAACGCAAGAGATTGTCCACTATTGAGAAGACCTTGGTGTGCACAATGCAGAAAAAACACTCATGCCAGTGAGGAATGCCCAAAATTGATTTCCAAATGGGAATATCACGTAAGAAAATAGGTTACTAATTTAATAAATTATGAGCCTTGTCCCATTACAAGAAAATAATCTCAAGATTAACATTATTACTTAAGGAGGAACAAGGACTGGTGTTTATCTTGTTAATCCAAATCAAAGTAGGATTCAGAAAGTGGTATCGATGGATGTTAAGTATGATCCCATAAGGAAAAATGAGTTCTTCCATAACTTCGTAGAAATGTTTTGACAGATGTATAAGCCTTTCATATCAATAATTATAGAGCCAAGTGTTGAATTTCACCAGAGAGTTGAAAAAAACCTGTTGGCTCCGAAAAAATTGCCAGCGACATCACAAAATATTATTGATCTATGGTTCCAACTTTTTTTTGATATTTTGGATGAAGAATAACTCACTAAGAAGTTGCGGAATTTGCTTAGGGGGACTTTGGAGGCTAAAGGGAGACTGGAAGAGCCGAGTGTTTCTAATATTCCAGAGAGACAGGTAGGTAGACTACAAAGGAGGAAGTGGATATCTGGAAGAAATTTTAGACTGAATTCCCATATCGATGACTATGATATTAGAGAAGTTGTGGTAGATTTGGGTTCTAACGACAACATACTACCAAAGAAGACTTGAGAATGCATGGGCAGGCCCAAGCTAGTTTATTCACATATTCAGTTTCGCATGGCAAATCAATATTGTATATGTTGTTTTGTGGCTATGAAATTTTGAAGTGGACTTAGTTGGCGTTAAAAGAATAGCATACTTCGAGGTCATAGAAATAAGGGGAGAGAAGGATCCATTTCCATATTTATTGGGTATTGATTGGGCATATAAAAATTACATTTTTATAGATCTCAATAAGGAAACCATGATATTTCAAGTAGATGGTATGGAATTAACCCAACCTTTAGACCCTTACCAAGGTCCTCGATATATGGACATGATAGATGAGAATATGGAACATGATGGCTTATATAAGATTTACACTTTGACTATAGGGAATCAGGATGATTACATTAACCCTACTATGGATGGATCAATAACTTGGAGGAGTATTCAGTCTGCAGGTGAAGATTTTGAGATCTCTTTTGACAACTGGAAATAGGGAATAAATGAGAACATATCACGACATTGTGCGACTATCATAGATTCCAGGTGAGTGAGATCAGAGATTCAAGAACATCTTGTTTACAATAGCACTTCATATTTAGGAAGATTTCTCGTTGAGCTGGAGGATAAGGTTGTTCCATAGAAAAGACTTCCCGTACTAGATATTTCCTTAAAGTCATATCTAGCTAGGTGGTGGGCCACTTATAAAGGTAGTTTGTCTTCCTGGGATGAAGTAAAGTGTGCCATTAAATATATTTTTATTTCCCCATCACAGGTCATTCATCCAAATAAGGATCAAAATCCAAAAATCATACCTCAACTTTCGAGGCATATCATGGGTCCTTTGATCCAAAGGAGCATGGTACGCATTGTATTCAAGTATGGGAAGCTGTGAAAATGCCTTCTCCATTTTGGGTGCATAAATTTATTCATTCTCTAGGAAAAATTCCAACCGCTTAGCATGTTCATGAGGAGGATCTACGACAAACCTCTTGTTGGGAAGTAATTCAACACCAGTTCTTCAGAGACTTCTCATTCTTGGGTAAGTCTTCTGAAATCACCTTAGCTTTGCAACAAATTAAAAAAATGTTATTTTCCGATGAATTTAAACCTCTACATATTCCCATAGTTTGTCCTAAACATGAACAACCAATCCATAATAGTCGTTACCCAGCCATAGTCGAACACCCTTGGATTGTAGTAAAATTGATGATGACCCCAGAGAACCTGAAGGCCTAGAGGATCTTAGGAATTTGACATTTAACTAATTCGAAGGAACTAGATTTGTTCAAAAAACTAAGTCGAATGATGTTAATAGTTCTTATTCTAAACCCTTGAAGTTGTGAAAAATAAACATATGGAGTGAGGAACACCCTAAGTTAGATTTCATATGGGATTATTGGGATGAACAAAATGTGACAAAGATAAAAGCGTTATTGTGGGAATAGGAGTATCTATTCCCTACAAGATTTTGAAAACTAAAATGTATTAAAGGAGATTTAAGGGAGATGATGATAGAGCTAAAACCTAGCTCCAAACCAGTTAAACACTAGCCATACCATCTGAACCCTAGAGTCAAAGAGAAAGAGAAGAAGGAGATTGATTGGATGCTAGTAGTTGCGATTATTTTCCCTAGCGATAAGGTTGAATGGATCAGTCATATCATCAAATAAAGAAAGAAAGGTACGGAGGATATACGTGGTTGTGTGGATTACAGGTGTTTGAATGTTGCCTATGTACATGAATCCTTTCCTACCACCTTTAGTGATGAGGTACTAGATAAGGTAGTGGGAAATGAAGCATATTACTTTACAGATGGGTTTTCTAGATACCACCAGGTTAGAATTGTTGAAGAAGAAAATAAAAATACTATCATCAATAACGACTGGGAATCATTTTCCTATAATGCTATTCCTTTTGGGATCAAGAATTCCCCAACAATGTTCCATCAGATAGTGATTGCAACATTATGTGACTTCATTTATGAGTTTCTTGAGGTATACCTGGATGATTGGATTGTGTACAACTTACTCAAGGAGCACATCAGGATATTATGGTTGATGTTGGACCACTGTAGGCAGCTACAAATTTCCCTTAATCTAAGAAAATGTTTTTTTTGTGCACCCTTTGGGAATCTACGCAGACATATAGTTTGCAGAGAAGGAGTGCTAGTCGATCCTGTAAAAGTTGCATTAATTCTCAATATTCCTCCTCCTACCACTATCAAATAGTTGCAAACTAATTTGGGCCATAATGGATACTATCATAGGTTTTTTAGGAGTTAAACAAGTATAAAAAAACCTTTGGAGCAACTACTAAAGAATTTCAAAGAGTTTCGTTGGACTCAGGATTGTGATAAAGCGTTCGACTCGCTAAAATAAAAGTTGAGTACTAAACCTATTTTAACTTATCCTAACTGGAAAATTAAGTTTCATGGGCACATTGATTCCTTTGTGATCATGTTAGGTGCTATTCTGGCACAACTAGGGAAAGGAAATCTAGATCATCCTATCTACTTTGCCAACATGAAGCTTTCCCAAGTTGAGCAAAACTACACTACAACTAAAAGGGAAGGTTTGGTAATGGTTTATGCTTTACAAAAGTTTAGAAATTATTTGTTAGGAGATCATTTTAAGTTTTTTACTTATCACTTTTCTTTGAAGTATCTAGTTAACAAACCTGTGTTAGAAAGTAAAATTTGCAGATGGTTGTTGTTGTTTCAAGAGTTTTATTTTGAGGTCGTTATCAATCCTAGTAAACTAAATGTGGGGCCATATTATTTGTCTAGAATAGATTCGAGAGGAAGTGTTAGAGATTTATATGATAAGCTCCATACTGCAAATATTTTCCGTATTGAGGCTATTCTTGACTACTTGTCGGACATTGAATTATTTTTAACCACTAGTACTATGCCAGAGGGATATTATATGACTCAGAAAAGGATCCTAGTGGTCCGTGCAGTAGAATATCAACTAATTGTGGTCCAATTGTACAAATTAGGATTGGGTGGCATCTTGAGGCACTGTGTACTTGACTATGAAAGACCTGATATTCTATGGGAATGCCATAGTGGAGTTGTAGGAGGACATGTTTTTGGCAAGGTGACTTCCTAAAAGATATTACAAGTAGGATTATGGTGGCCTACAATGTTTAAATATGTTAAGGACTATGTTAGGGCCTGCAATGTATGTCAGAGAGTAGGGAAGCCATCTCATCATGATGAGTTACCCTTACACCATGTTTGAGCATTGCAAGCCTTTGAAAAATAGGTTGTTGATTTCATCGGTTCGATAAATCCCCCTGTCAATAATTTAAAGGAAAGATACATAATTACCACAATTAACTACCTGAATCAATGGGTTGAAGTGGGAGTTGTTCAGGATTTCTCTACAGCCATAGCAACAAGGTTTATTTTTTAGAATATCATTACCCAGTTTGGTTGTCCCTGGATATTGACTAGTGATCAAGGAGCCCATTTTATCAATGAGACTATTGTGACCCTTACAAGAGAAGTTTGTATTCAACATCATAAGAGAAGTCCCTACCATACCCAAGCTAAAGGAATAGTGGAATAATTTAATAAAATATTGGAGATGGGGCTGACTAAAGTTTGTTTCACAAATCAGGATGGATGGGTTGAGCAATTTCTAGTTGTGTTATGGGTTTACAAGACTACCATGAAGAGATTGCATAGGTATGCCCTATTTCAACTAGTATATGATAGAGAAGCAGTAGTGCTAGTTGATTTTCTCACCTTGAGTTGATTCATTGCATAAGCTACTAAGATGATTGATGATGACTCCATATCGGCATGGATTTTGGAGCTAATGGAACTTGAGGAGGCTATATTCCTAGAAAAAATTTATCATCTTGTGGAGAAAAAATGAAACAAGGCTTGGCATGAGCGCCATATAAAATGTAAGTTGTTTTTGCAAGGTGGCCTAGACATATTATACAACAAAAAATATCAAACACATCCGAGGAAGGTACAGATGCATTGGTTGGAGCCTTTTATTATTGTGGAAATCCATGAATTAGATGTTGTTTGGCTTGCACAACTAGATGGTATTCTTTTTCCTGGATGAGTGAATGGAATGCACCTAAAGCCCTATATTTTTTCTCGGTAAGTACATTAGCAAAACACTCTTGTACATAGGATTGCATTTCATAGATAGTTTTTTTTATTTATAATTATTGTTTCCTATTTCTGCCAATAAATTGGTGACATGTCCAATTGTCACTTTTTAAGTTGTCTAGCCCAAATATCACTTTTGTGGTCAGGGGGTCTCAATCAAATATTTGTGTATTTATTCATCTATGTGTTTGAAATTTGTGCCTCATCAATGTCACTATGGTAGTTAAAGATCATTCATACCCTTTTTCTCACTACCCATCATCACTCATTGGAGTTATTTACGTCCTCACCAATGATTCATACTTTTACAGGTGGGATTTGGTGGGACCATTTATTTTTCGTGCACCCCGATATCTTTGTCACGTGTTCCCATTTTTCTCTTAACTACCCAAATTGCTTCATAGATTTTTTGGTCTTCTCGTCCTATCTGAAGTTAATGTTGAATTGTTTTCATGATGTCTCTCTTAATGGGTCATAATATCGTCTCAATTTATCAGTGTTTCCTACAAACTTACCTTTGGTTGATCATTTACCGGTATCTTTTTTTTCGTCAAAGTTATTTGTATCCTTAGTCATGGATCCCCCTAAGAAATCTGGGATCCTACGTCCTTTTCCACCAGTTCTCTTTATCTACCAATGTCGGTCTCTTACAATGATCCACACTATTGGTTGGGGATCCCTTCCAAAAATTGTTATTCCAAACGAGTTTATTGATCTACTTGTTTTAGTTCAAGGTGATATCCATAGGAAGGTCAAGTAGATTTAGCTGGTCGACCTTGATTTTATAGATGCTTCCTTGTTTCCACATATGGCTACCCTTTCTTTCATGGATTGCAAAAAATTTCCAGATGGAGAATTTCAGTGGAAATGGAAACCTGACTACACTCCATTGTGGAATGATACTTTGATGTGTCTTCACGACATACCTAGTTTTGGTACTACTGGAGAAGACAGACGGTGCATGAAATTACTCATCAGTAAAGTGTACAACAAAACCTTATGGTTAGACCAACATTATCCAATCCACGTAGAGGACATTCATATGTTCACCATTTTTTCCATGGAAGGTTAGGATGTCAAATATGTATTCCAAGGATCTAGGAAGCATGGTAAGATTAAGGGTGACCTAAGCCTCTATGAGAAATACAATACTCCCCGCAGAGGTTGTAGAGTGCACATTGTGTCGATAAACAACAAATAGGTCTGCATGGTTTGATACCTAATTGTTGGGAAGTTGGTGAGAAAGTACATGAATGGTGAATGCACCCTTGATGCCATTACAATCACAAATTTCAGCAAAAACGACACACCTATGAAATGGTGTAAATATCGACGCACCGATATGTTCCAATCTTGTGCAGATGTGCATGAGTGATATAGGTATTTCATCTATGGATACTTACTTGTATAATTCGCTATGTGGAGGTGGAAATCGTTGAAGGGTCACAATATCTCTTGCAATGTTGATGGTCGTATTTCCAACCTTTTTAACCCATCACATTTTTCCCTACATCCACCAATGAGAAAACTCACAATGCCTCTTTTGTGCAGTGGTATAATGACCTCATTTTTATAACATAGAGGTTGTGAGTTCCACGAGTGATTCTTAATCATCATACCCACAACATGTGGTTCGGGATGAGTCGTGACCATACTTTTGTGCGGCCTCTAAGGGCTACTCTAGATCTCTTTCATATGAACTTGCTACAATTTGACCTCGATGAGATCACATTCGATAAGGAATTCACCTCATGGCCTGGTCTCACTATAGAACAAAAGAAGATGGGTATATCCTACATAATGCCTGTTATTTCCAAACTATAATTGCCTATATAGACCTCTAGTGCAGGGACTAGTCCCGCAAAGCATGATAGGACTCCTTCCAACTCAAAGGAAGGGGAAGATGGAGGCGATGAGGAAGCGTTAATGAGGGAAATAATTTAGATCCCATTTTCTTCTATTCCAGATGATTCCACCATTTCAGGTAAGCAATTTCATGAACTCCTTACCTTTGTTTGTCCTATGAAAAAGAAGTGCACAAAATCTCCCTACAATTCTCCTACTAACCCCGTTATCGACATCGGATGTAGAGTTCAAGGTAAGACTACCGGATCCCTATACTTTGTACTTTATATATGAATTTGGGGTGTTGTCGGGATAATGGTTAAAATTAGAAGACTTTAGACGGTTAGATCTTCCTGGACTTTAGAATGCTAGTGTAGTCCGTAGGGGGGTTTCCACACTATAGAAAAATTGATGACCATACTGGGGAGCCTCTAGGGTTTTTAGGGGATTTCTATTTTTGGGTATTTTCAATTGGTTTATTTACTATTTTTTGAGTTTCATTAAGTTTTTGTGTCTTTAAGGGATTCAAGTCTTCCATACCAGTACTCCCTGTCTGTGCTTGACTCTTAATTTTTCTTTTTAGAGAAGTCACAGAGGTGTACGCAACCTACAGTGGGTCTACACGCGTACATACGTGCACTATGTTTGGACATCCCACGTACATACACAGGTTGTTGAAGTATCAGTTGCGTGCCTCTGTCAGGAAAATCTTTTTAAGGAAGAGGCAGTCATCCTCTTCCCTGAATGAAGCCATTTTTCTCAGGGGTTTTCTTGATTTATCCCTAGTCTATGTTTCGTATAGTCTTTGGCCTAGGTCTGATAGTAGTTAACTTTTTCTTTATCAAGTTTCTTGTGTTTTCTTGATTAGGGTTTGAGACAAGTTTGTGAGTTTTTTTTATTAACTTGTTTAGTATTGTTAGTAACTCTCTGCAAGCCCCAGTAGACCAGAAGTTGGTTTTTGGTCTTGTCTTGTCTTCACTTTTCCCTTTTTACTTGCTTTAGAAGAAAAGAAAAGAATTTATTTTCAAGTTTCTTATTTTGGGGCATATAAAAAAAATTAAAGTTTTCAGTTTCTTGTTTGGTTAAGTAGTTAGGTTAGTTGTTTTTTTAGGAAGAAGAGTGCTTTATTAAGTTATTTACCGAATACTTAGGAATTTAAGTAGCTCATAGTCGAGCGAAATTCAGTTTTGAGTTTTTCTTTTAAAAATTCTTAGAAAGAAAAGTTAGTTAGATGTAATTCTCTTACTTAGGACTTTAAGAGTGTTCAATTTGCAAATCTTTGTTTGCTGAAAAAAAAGAAGTAATTTTGTTTCCAACATTTGTTCTTCTCTTTTGTCTCTTAACAAACACCATTAGTTTCATTTATGTTCCTTTGACTTAAGATAAACCACTTAAAATTAACGCTTAACTAAAATTAATCAGACTTTGTGTTTGTAGGGTCCATTGACTAGATTAAGCTAGAGCCTTTATTTAGGTTGGAGAGGAAAATCTTCAAGGCTATAAAAAAAACATAGGATTCTGTGCTAGGGAGTGAAAAATTCTAGTAACGTGGAAACTATTCGAGACCCCCCTCTAACGCAGGGGATAAATATGAGGTCATGTGTGGAAAGGTAGAGGAGATAACCCCTCCAAAGTCGGACCAATTGTAGCGGAGGAACGCATATAGGGGACTTATCTTGGGATTACGTTGATCACATTTTCCACAGAGCTTCATGGGTCTCGAATCCATTCGAGGTCCTCAGTCATATTCTGGAACAATTTCTTTCAATACCCTCGATACGTTTCTGGATTAATACCCTGCTCATTGTGGTCCACCCGACTGTCGATTGTACCAGCCTAGTAGTTGTTCATGAGCTGGCAACCTAGTTTCATTTGATTTTAGGGTCTTCCATAGGTGACTGCGGGGGTATATCATGGTACCTAGGGTAGACATCGGGCCACACTTTGCAGAGTATACCCAGAGGGTGCTTCCGTGTTCGAGTTTCACTTGCACCGGTAAGTTGCTCTAGTGTTGGCTATTGTAACTGCTCTTCCAACTAATAATAATGGTTTTCTTGCTATATCTCATAGGAACTTTTTCTAGTGTGTGTTTTAGTCTTCAACGATAGAAATCCTTAGTGTGTCATTGATCCTCTCACACAATGGAAGATTAAGAGCTTCACCGGTTGCAAAGGCTTTTGGGCCTACCGACAGTTAACTTGGAGCCACTACCACCACCGCGAAGGCAAAGACTTGACCAAGAAGGGTAATTTGAGGTGATAAGATGTACCTGAGCCATCTCTGAGAGGAGAACATTCATTTTCAGAGGGAACAACTATTTTTGACCTTGGAGTAGAAGCTATCGGTCCATATAACTCTCCAGACACTGACTTATCAGTGCCACTTCTTATACAGATTGCCCCTCTAAGGGTAATGCATCACGAGTTTCAGATAATCCTACAAGTAGCAATGGAAGAAAATGCATCTACTTCATTAGGGAGTCCTCATACTCCCTATATGGCTTCCACAACTGGGGGTGTTCCACCTCCTAACTCACCTTCGCAGGTCTAGGCCACTATGGTCTCAAACGCCTCTACCTCGGGCAGTGTTCTGATTCCATCCATGGCGGAGATCACTGCACCATTTATGTAGAGTGGGATGGACCCTCCGTTTTCATACGGGATTCCTAGCTTTGACACAAACTTGGTCCTCTCCTACTCCACCTTACAGACTTTGGGTCTAGGAATAGGGAGCTCAAACGCTCCTCTGCAAGGGTCCATATGGGTCACCTCAGCCCCTTATAATGGTTTCCCTTACGACGAGGTTCATATACCTCTGTCAACTCCTTCACTCAACGACACTCCTCAACAATTCGTTTGGTCGACCATGAACTACAACCTATCTAGAGAAGGTAGTCAAGAACCTTCTTCTAGTACCACACCGATGGGTTCTTTGTAGTTCTATTTCTTTGGCACATTTGGTAACAACGCATTCTTGTCAGCTTCCATCTCGGTCAAGGGAAACCCTAGTTTTGGATCACAAAATCCTACGCAAGGTACTATTCCTACACATGGGGAACACACTTCGCAAGGGCCTTGGAATCTGTGCAAGGGATCAGTTCCCTCGTCAGGGATGCCGACCGGAGGCAATCCGTTTCATGGTCAATGGAACTCTGGGCAAGGCTTAGGGCCTATGCCTGTTGGATCGATAGGGGGAAACCCTTTCCAGAACCTTTGGAACACTATGTTGGGAGAAATCCCTTCTCAGCCCTCAACGTCTTATTACGCAAGTCAATCGATGACATATCAACAAGCGCAGCATCTGAATGTCAGCCTAGGCCATGGTTTTTAACAAAACCCGGGCCAACAACCTAAATTTTCTTGGCAACCTAGTGCTAGACAAATCCCAGGCTCCTATCCTCCTGTACATACTCAACAACCTAAGCAACCATTTCTAGAAACTTTTCATTTTACAGACTTGTCAATATTATTGAATGAACCAATCTGTCACTATCCACATTGCCCTGCAATGTCAACCAAGTTTCCCTTGAACATTCCAAAGTTTGAAGGTAAGCCTAATGAATATCTAGGTGATCATGTGACCACATTTCATCTATGGTGGTCGTCCAATTCTTTGAGGGACGAATCCATTCAAATGTGTTTGTTTCAACACACTCTTATCGGGATTGCCATGAAATGGTACATCGATCTCGACTGCTCAAGATACTCTACTTTTGGAGAATTGGCAATGGTTTTCTTAAACCATTTTCAATTACCTGTGAGATACGATGTCGGCATAGAATTGCTCACCAACTTTGAGCAGACAAAGGCTAACCATAATTCTGATCATATCCAAGAATGGAGGCACAAAAAGAGTTTGATTAAAGTACCAGTTCCACCAACATTCCTTCTAGAATGGTTCCTTAATTCTTTGGTACCCCAGCTATCCAAGGATGTAGCAACATCGGGGCTCTTTTTGAAGGAAGAAGCGATAATGAGAGCTCAACAACTAGAGTTGATTTACTCTCAGTCTGTTTTTCTTTATGAAGTTTTTCTAGATGCACCATGGTCTATTCTTGATAAGACGAGACATAAGTCTAGACCACATGCTGACAACATTGTTGGTTCAGCACAAGAAAATCCCACTGATCCCCTGTCAAACTAATTGCAACAATTTTCAATACAGTAGATAGTGGCTAGCCCAACTCCTAGTTTGGTTTATCCCCCTGCTCAGACGTCAGATGTACACAGCGGGAAATCGACAAACCCAAAGGCTAGCCAGTAGGCTGAAGGGAAGAAAAAGCAATGAAAGAAGGGTAATGGGAATAATAAACCCACCAATAATGTTGGCGGGGGTAACACAGAGATAAAGAAGTCGAAGTATCCATACAACCTCTATGCGGAAGACCACCTGACTCACCTATTCCCTCGACTCACGGAGGCCCAAATGTTATTGCCGCAGTAGCAGCATGCAATGTTAATGAACCCATTTCCTCATGGGAAACATTTAACTCAAGCCTCTATGAATGCTAATGGGGGTAGTTAGGGACCCCCTTCACCATCTAGCAATCCCTCAACTTTGAACGTTTATATGTTGAAAGGTAAAGCCCACATATCTACTAGAACACATGATTACGGAATGCCAAGTATTGTCAAAAAGGGAAAAGAAGCCAAAAACCTGTTTGTTCCTCTCTAGATCGATAGAACGATGGGTGAAACAATGAAACGCATCCTGAAAGGGGTGTTCAATAAATCTTCACATAATCCAAATGTGAGGGACACCCAGAACTACTCTGTGGTGGAGTATTTGTCACAAACCCCTTGTGTGATGTCTGGTTTGGAGGTCCTTCAGAGCTTCCCTTCACAGAGAAAGGCTCTGTTAGCCACCTTAGAATCTGTCGAGACATGTACTCTAAGAACTATCATGCTTGATACAACTGACTTGAAACCCCGTCTCCCATACCACATTGCATTTCAGATAGTAGTGGCTCACCCCACGAAATAATCTACCTGGAATATTTTTTGTACGGTGGTTGATGAGGGTGCCTCGACATGCGTGATTTTGTTAGTGTGTTGGAAGTCCATTGGAAAACTTGTTCTGTCTCCTTCACCTACTCTTCTCACGTCTTTTGATGTTCTTTATTTCAGACCACATGGAATCATTCCTTCTTTCCCCGTGCAGTTAGGAGGGAATACCATGTGCATCGAAGTTGAAGTGATCGATACACCTCTCGACTAAAACCTCCTATTAGGAAGGAGTTGGACATATTCCATGCGTGCAGTGGTTGCTACAGTTTTTTGGGTCTTGTTGTTTCCACATGAGAGCTGAATCACGACCATTAATAAATTGTCTTTCTCTAAACCTGACAGTTCATTAGGGGCATCCACGATCTCGATGATTGATAACCCACATATTGGCGTCATCAACATAGGGGTTGTTTTTTTCCCACCTCTCATGGGTACTTTCGATTACCCACCTCCTTCTGGCGATGTCAAAATGATGTCAGTTTTCCAAAATGAGCCTAAGGCTGAAATATTTTCAGTGTCGTCGTTTCGCACGACTTACTTTAATGATCCATGGATTCTTCCTTCCCCATCAACCATGATGGAAGGGACAGAGAACCATGGAATTTCCATTCCCTTGTCTACGACAGAAGTTGTGTACTCTATAGTCCAACAAGCTTCAGTCGACCCCAATCCGACTCTTGCACTGGAGTTAGATCCAGTTCTAGAGCCTGCTTGGGCTCAAGGTTCCCTTGACACTATTGATTCCTTAGACATGGTATTTCCCTCTGACGAGGTGATTTTAGAGGTGTTGATTGGTCCAGACAAACCCTGGGATGATCTCCATCACAGATCATACTTCCTCCAAGAGTTAGGAAGAATAGAGGCAAGATAATTTGTTTTGACTATGACTGGAGATAGGTCTTGTCCTATTAATCCTTTGGTTATGCACACAGTTTATGTCAAGGGTAATATGGAAAATGTCACTAAAATGATACCTATTCATATCTCTAGAACCCCTGGCATCATGGAGGATGTCTTCATCGATGCGGATTGTTCCCTTGAGGAGATTCAAATCTATATGGATTTATTTAAAGAATTCCACGATGTTTTTTCCTGGTCTTATGAGGAAATGCTAGGCATTGATCCAAGAATCGTTGAACATGAAATCATGAATTATCCTAATGCCAAGCCGGTCCGATAGAAGCTTCGTTCAATTAATCCTCAGAAAGCAACAACTATTAAGGCTGAAGTGGAGAAACTACTCAAAGCTCGTGTCATCTACCCCGTTCAATTGACTCAATGGGTGTTGAATCTCATTCCAGTCAACAAAAAGCAGGGTACCATTCACGTATGTACGGACTTCCTTGATTTGAACAAGACCTATCCAAAGGATAATTTCCCAACTCCATTTATTGACCAGATTTTCAATGAATGCACATGTTGTAGGGTCTTTTATTTCATGGATGGTTTATTGGGATACAATCAAATACAGATCAAACCTGAGGACTAACATAAAATAGATTTTATCTATCTGTGGGGTACATCTGCTTATCGCAATATGCCTTTTGTCCTGAAGAATGTTCGAGCCAATTTTCAGTGGGCCATGTCTTTTTCTTTCCACTATCGCAAACACCTAGTCGAGGCTTATATGGATGATTTAGCATCATGATCTCGCAAGATAGATGATCATCCCACACACCTACACACCTCTGACTTATCTTTGAGTGATGTCGCTACTATCAGATTCGATTGAATCCAAAAAAATGCAGTTTTTACATGATGTCAGGTTGTCTGTTAGGTTTCATATTTTTGACAACAGGGATCATGGTCGATCCTTTAAATTTTGAGGCAATAGTTCAATTGCCTCCCCCATGCACAATCCCTCAACTTCAGAGTTTACAGGGAAAAACAAACTTTTTATGGCGTTTCATCGCAAACTATGCCGATATCACAAAAGGGTTCATGCGCTTAATAAAGAAGGACATTCTTTTCCATTGGGATGAAGTCATTCAATACTCTTTCAAAGCGTTGAAACGCTCCCTCGCGTCTTCCCCCTTGCCTCAGCCACCCAATTATAATAAATATTTCTTATTGTATTTGGCCACTGCAGAGTCAACCATCGGCATGGTCTTGGTTCAAGAGGATGATTTCATTGAAGAGAACGTGATTTATTACCTAAGCCAAGGCCTGGTTGGACCAGAACTCAACTACTCCCATGTTGAGAAACTTGTGTTGGAAGCAATTCATGCTATCCAATGGTTTTGTCACTATATCTTGTTTCGTAAGACCACCGCCATTGTCGTTGTGAATCCATTCTAATTTGTGTTGACACGACACGTAATCGGTGAAAATATTAGTAGATGGATAGTTATCCTCCAGGAATTTGACTTGGATTTTGTTTCGGCGAAATCCAAAAAGTCGTTGGTCTTTGCAGAACTCATCTCGAAACTTTCAGTCGAGTCAGGTGATGTTATACCCGAAGAGTCTCTTATTAAAGGAGATATGTTTTTGATCACATCTTTGTATCCATGGTATGGAGAGATACTAGTCTATCTATAGACTTTGAAGTTCCCTGCTTCTGCTTCTCATGATGAGCATCGACGTATACGCCATCAGGAAAAAAACTATCTTATTCTCGAAGACACTTTGTATCATTGAGGTATAGATTGCATCCTTCATCGATGTCTCACCCATGAAGAAGAAAAACTTGTTCTTAATGAATGACACACTAGAGCATGTGGTGGTCATTTTTCTGGGTTGGAAACAACCCAAAATATTCTACGAGTCAGTTACTATTGGCCGACGTTAATCAAATATTACGTTGAATCGGTCAAGAAGTGCCACCTGTGTCAGATATTCTCACAAAAGATGTGGGAACATTCTTCTCCCATGTTTCCCATCATCACAGTTGGCCCCTTCACCAAGTGGGGGACTGATTATACTACATGCCAACCCCCCTTAGCTAGGGATCATCGTTATATCATCGTAGTAGTAGACTAATTTACCAAGTGGGTTGAAGCTATGCCGACATTTAAGAATGATGGAGAGACAACAACTCTCTTCTTGTTTAATCAGATAATACCAAGGTTCGATGTCCTGAAGGAGATTGTCACTGACCATGGTAGTCACTTTCAGAACAAAATGATGTCTAAATTAACATCAAATCTTGGGTTAAGGAAAGAACACTCATCACCTTATTACCCACAAGAAAATGGTCAGGTGGAAGCTATGAATAAGCCACTCCATACCATTCTACAGTGAACAATCAATTCGTCCAAGTCAAATTGGAATTTGATGTTATACTTGGCATTGTGGGCCTACCAAATGTCTGTAAAGACTGCCACTAGCTTCTCACCTTTTCAACTTGTTTATGGGTTGGAAGCAGTCTTGCCTATAGAATGAAAGATCCCATCTCTTAAGTTGGAAGTACAGTTATTGCCAAACACTTCACCGCTTGAGGAATGCTTATTATATCTTGAGAAGATCGATGAGAAATGACATGATGTAGCCTTGGATAACGTGGTTCACAAGAAAAGAGTCAAGTGTTAGTATGATCAGTCTATTTGTCCTCGAATTTTCTCCAAATGTGACCTTGTCCTGGTCTATGACCAAGATAAGGATCCCCTGGGGGAAGGCAAGTTCAACCCCTGTGGTTCGGACCATTCATCGTGAAGGAAGTTTCAGATAAGGGCAATTATTGTCTGATTGAATTTGAAGGGAAAGCTTTAGCGGAGCCTAGAAATGGGCTCTACCTCAAGAAGTATTACTCGTAGGTGGATCACCTTGGATGACTTCTTGTACATATGTATAGTTCTTATACATTTTTAGTTTTTTTCTTTTTGGTTTTATGGACATGTCATTTTGATGTCATCTTTTCATTGTGGTAGATGTCAAGTGAATCAGACGTTTTCATTGGATTTCTGGGCAATGCTAGCTGACACACTTGGAGGCTTGCTTCTGCAGTTTGGGTGATTTTCACACCTCAAGGTGAGTTGTTATCTTCTGGAGGTATCTGTTTAGGTGACTCCATAAACAATGTCACCGAATACAGTGCAGTAATAGAGTTTCTTTATGGTGCTTTGTTGCATGGTATCTCTTACCTCCGGGTGTACCTAGATGCACAATTGGTTGTGTCCTAGTTAAATGGGGTTTACCATGTTTACAATCCTACTCTACATCAATGATTCCTTAGGGTACATCTCTTAGAACATTGTTTTTATTACATTACGTATATCCATGTTCCTAGGAGATTGAATCAAATGAAATATGATCTAGCTAATCAAGTATTAGATTGGCATATTTCACACATGTAAAGAAAAAGAACACACATACACATGTAAATACATTTGTAAATAAATGTAACCCATAAGACATAAAAAGATGTATATATATATATATATATATATATNTATACCCTCAACAATATACAAAGAGTGCCCCTAGAAAAAAAATGGTCCACCCTAAGCTAAGCACGAGGCCGATTGGCCCTGCCATAGTGGACTACCGTGTTTTCCAAATGCCGAAATAGTTGGACCTAGGCTCTTGGCACCCCAACAATATGAAGTTGCATATATGGCGGGAGATCCTCAATCTCAACCATAGGCACAGTGCGAGTGAGTGCGAACAGGTTTCTCTCCACTCGTCTCAAAACTCTCTCAGCCTCTTCGGCTAGAGGTACACTCGCTGCTGCTACTAGTTCGGTGATTGTTGTTGCTACCTATCTTCATGGATGGCACCTGATCTGTACAAAATCAGTTGGAAGCACTGGTCCCACATCTGTACATAATAGATACATAGTTGTCAGTGATCTGGTACACATAAAAAATGATACATATAAAAGAACTAAAAAATTGAAAAAAACAATTTTGAAGAAAAACATACCTAATTCTCCTCACTCGGCTTCGAGAGGTACGGGCATGTCAGGATCTATGGAGAAGTTGATCCCGCCATAGGGATAGTCGTCTATAGCTGGAATCTACTGAGACCACCAGTCAAAAAGCGTATCATCAAAGGCCTCGATGGTCCTCCCTCCCCATATCATAGAAACAATGTTGCCCACCTGCACACTATTGGGAAGGAGGCCACGTGCCCCCGTATAGTCTCTTAGGGACTAATAATGGGTACCCTCTTGAAGAAGAAAGAGTAAAGAACAGTCTCAAACTCGAAGTTCTTGTTGTTCCGCCCACGACACCTTGTGAGTTGTCTCTTCTTGCACTCTACCATGGTTGTACTCCAATCGAACACTTGTGCATTTAAGCACTATACTCCGCAATGCATATGCGCCCTGGAGGTCTAATGTAAATTCGTGGATCTAGTGATTCGCCCAATAAGTAAAACTATCACTTTTAGTGATAGGTTGGTGATTTTGTGGATCGGTACCTGGGAACCCACTTTATCTATTCCGACCTCACAGTGTTATTCGATCAACTCAGAAACATTGTAAGGCATAGAGGGAAAAGAACGAAGGTTGATTGGTTCCCCTCTCCTCGAGAGGCCAGTCAGAAAACAAATGTCTTCAGTCATTGGAGTCAATGACTATCCCTCGAGCATAAAAGCCTCTGCATTTGGGTGCCAGTAATCCACCAAGTCATTCAATAGCCTTGGTTGTTCTCGCATGAGTGGACGCCGAAATAATTTCCACAACCTGCATTGTTCTAATGTGGCAACAACAGCGGGGTCTTCCTTGACCATTGAATCAATGTCCTCATGTTCTTTATCTCTCCAATGGACATACATCCTACAAAATGAAAAGTTCAAAGGAGATTTAAATGATGCATTTTAAAAAATTTCATATGTTTGAATATGTACGTGGGCTATATTGAGGACAGTCGTGTATGTACGTGGACATGATTTCCACTACTCACATGCATACACGAGTATAATTTTAACCCTTTTTCGGGCCTGAGGGACTAAATTTATGAAAAAGGAACCCCCACGGAGTCCATAGTTAAACTCTTTTCAAACTCCCTAAAAGTGAAAATATCATCGAGTGAGCTTGTTTCTTCACACTCGTTAAACTGGTCCAGAAGAACCATCCATTACGGAGTCCATAGTTAAGCTCTTTTCAAACTCCTTAAAATTGAAAAGATCGTTGAGTGACCTTGTTCTTTTACACTCGTTAATTGGTTCAGAAAAACATCTACTGGCATGAGTTTATCCATTTTTCTAGCCTGTATATTAAGGAGTAAAAAGGTACACCTCGGGAGATTCATCTCACCGGGAGAGTTCTCCTCAGTAAATTTCACCTTTTTCGAGCTAAGGAGACTAAATCTAGAAAAAGGCAGCGAGTCCATAGTTAAGCTCTTTTCAGACTCCTTAAAATTTAAAATATTGCCGAGTGATCTTGTATTTATCACACTCATTAAAATGGTTTTGAATAGACATCTTTTCGGTGATAATTTATCCCTTTTTCAAATCGACTAGACTATCTTAAAAAAAGGTACCCCAGTGGAGTCTTATTTTGCACTTTTTCAGACTCTCTAAAAATGAAAAACCACCGAACTTACCTTCTCTAGGATCATTTAAAATTACATTGAAGGACGTTATCATCGTGTCATGTTAATCACATTTTCATTCCTGCATATTTGGCCTAATGTTGGCTCCATGTGGCTCTCAACTGAACCTTTGAAGCATGCCTTATATGCAAGCCTTGTAACACTTTGCCTCTATGTCTTGACACCTTGACCCATGGAGGAATTTCCCAGAGTGTCCTTTTCTTGCACATGTTTCCTTTCTATGAGAATCAGTGTGTTCCTCACACTTGGAACTAGTATGTTTGTGACACTCATTTCCTCCTTTGTAATGTAGAATTCTTTTATTCTTTTTCAATCTTTCAAAATATTGAAAAAGACAACAAAAAAAAATCAAATATACCCCAAAAAGAGGATGGGAAAAGTATTTTATTTTTATGGCAGGACAATGAGTCGCCCTTGGACAAAGCACATCCTTTAATTTGTTCATCAATCTCTGGGATTTAATATGACCTTAGGGAGTTTTTCTCGTAACATAGAGTTGTGTCCTCCCCCGTTTGGTTATTCTTCTAAACATATGGAGAGTTTGTGTTACCTCCTGCATCATAAACTTCAATGCCATGTTGCCTAAGTCTCATATTTCATCATGCTATTCTCCAAGGGAATTTTTCCCCAACTTGAATCGGACCTTATGCATTTTGTCTCTTGTCCTCATGCCCGACCATCACAAAAGTCCAATCAAAGTCTTTTCTCAAAATCAATGAAGTTCTCTACCTAATCACCAATATCCTATTGTTTGTTCCTCGACAAGTCATCGAAGACCTCTGGGTAGTGAATATGTACACTCACATTACACTCCTACCCGAGTTTAGAATATCTTGAAGTTGTTTCTCAAGATCTGAAGACCTCATCTCCATCCATCAGGCGTCGTTAGCTTCTTGAGGATGGATATTATTCATGTATATCTTTTGATGTTGAGATGTAGATCTGTTGTGTATTGTTCACAACTACACTTTATATAGGTATATGACATGGATATGAATTGTATTTGATTGGCATCCATGATTTATTTCATCCCGAGCATGGGTATGCCCACCTCAGTGAGACAATTGTTATTTTGCAGATGGCACCTCCCGAACTCTGGTCCCTGTCTCACTCGCTTCGTATGTTGGTAAAGATTTGTAATGTATTTCGGCCATCAGATTCTCTTCTGAACTCACATATTAGGGGGCATATTTTATAACCCTAATTTACACTAGACATGCATACCTAACATCAGGCCATCTTACTTACTATTTTTTCCAAGCCAATATTGAATAGCTCTTCTTAAAAACCAAAATTTTGAAGGTGTACGCACCCTGCACCACTACTTCCCATGTATGTATGGTAGTTTCACCATTACTGCCTACGTACGTATTCTAGATACACCATTACATCCCTTGTATACCCATAAAAGTTGCAAAAAATAAAAAGTTGCAAGGGAATATGGGCTTTTAGGTAGTTTTCTAACCAATTGACCGCCCATCACCCAACCGAATAACTATCGTTATGGTATATAAAAGAAGGTTTTGGGGTCCCATTCTAGGGAGAAGCATGAAATCAGTGAAACTATGCCCATTTCCTAATCCCCCCTTGCCCTGAGAATTTGAAACCATGTTGTGAGTTTGAGCCAAAATTCCCCATTCTTGCCCTTTTTCGTCATCCATAAACCTATGCCTATTCTCTAGAGAGAAGTGTGAGAGAAGAAGGATACATGGAAGGAGTTGGAGCTTGGTGAAGAGGATCCTGGGACCGGGTTTGAGAAGCAATCATCGATCTTGTTTTTGTAAGTGACATTATGAGATTAATATAAAGAAGTACTTTTTCCATCCTGCCATATGGTGTGTTTGATATCTATGTACGATTTACATTTTGTTATGACATCTAACCCATTAATCCATATATAGAATGTTTGTTCGCAGTTTCTTGTTTGTCTTTTGGTGAATGCAGGTCATCCTTGGGAGGATATTTCTAGTCAAGAAGCGACCAAATGCATTGGGATCAACACCGAACGTAGAGTTCAAGGTAAGACTACCGGATCCCTATACTTTGTAATTTATATATGAATGTGGGGTGTTGTCGAGATAGTGGTTAAAATTAGGAGACTTTAGATGGTTAGCTTTGCCTGCACTTTAGAACCCCAGTGTAGTCCGTAGGGGGGTTTTCCCACTATAGTACTGAGACGCAAGTGTCGATGGACCTACATCATCCTTAGGATCAATTGGGTACTCAGGATGACATATAGTCTGTGCAAAGAAAAATATCGGTTAACGATCAACTTGCACCTATGATACAAGATTCTCAACAGTGTCAAGAAATCCTAGAAATTTTCTTGGAGGAAATATTTATGGTTGCAACACTTCCACATGAGGTAAAATACTGTCTCTCTCGAAACCTCATAGCTCCCTCCCATATTCTATATGGTGTTGGCACCCCCAACTTCTCAAAAATCTCTATTGCAAGTAGTCAATCACTTGCCTCTAGGATGTTATTAGATCCATCTTTTACTAGTAGGGATCTTTCCACTTGGGCTACCCCACATATCGTCCAGCTCATTCGGGCCTTGATTGATAAACTAGAGCACACAAAAATTTCCATTGAGCACTCTAATGATGAACTCCAATAGCAAGAAGAACAATTGTGCGAGGCTACTAGTGTTACCTCTTCCACTACACAATATGAGCATGACTTGCATGTGTAGGCCAAATCCTCAATTGTAGTTGTCTCAGACAAACTTGTCAAAGTCTGGCCTACTTTATGATAGTTGGTGCATGCTTTTCCTGAAGATATCACTCTAGTGTCACCACCATAAAGATTGGATCTCATTGTTGATGCACGGTCCCAACTGGATTCCAAGACTAATAACTTGCAACAAGAGCTAGCTGCCATAAAATTACAAGAAAAGGAACATCCCAAAGAAATGATGTAGTTAATTACTCAGGATGTTGCAGAAGGAAATATTGTTAGATCCTCACTCATGCCCGAGCTGAGGAATGTTTTCGGCTCTTTGATATGGTCATAGACTGGGTTGGCTTGTTGGACCAAAATAGTAAGCATGTTGAAGAGTTGTGCAATAAGATTAACAATATGCATGAAGAATCCCATGACATTGAAGGACATGTTGAGCAAGCATCTAAGTTTTCCAAAATATAAGACGAGGATGACAAATTGGATGCCATAGATGAAGCTAATAGTGTTGTGAAGACAGATCTTTGACACTTTAGGACTCTAGTCTAAGCTGAATATGTTCTGATGCAGCAACTTGACTCCATCACTGACACATATTGGAATACTTTTTTGGCTACCAAACTAGAGGATCTTGATGTAAACATTGCCCAGGAATTTTTTATGGGAGCCTGCATTTTGGCAAGAAAATGGTAGTAGTGGGTCAAGAACTATAATCAGTTTCTTGCATAGGCTCTCTCCATGGTTCTTGAGTTTCTCCCTTGATTTGCAGAGGGCCACGGGAACAATCCAAATGGTTGACTTGGGACGAGTCAAAGAATGTGGTTGGGGCTTGTTGGGACATCCATTTTTTAAGAGGACATGATTTTGTGGAAATGTCTAAAAGCTTCAAACCCAGAAAAAGAGAAAATGGGAAAGTAATAGAAGCGAAATGAAGAAATCATAGCAACAAAATCAATAAGAGGTCAAGAAAATGATATGAATTGGGAAATATGTAATGGTAAATGACTTTCTAGTTGTCGAGATGATGAGTTTTTTTTATGTATTTCCATAATGTGCATTGTTAGATTGTTGTTGTTAGAATCATTGTTGTTCTTTCTTTGTCACCAAGCTACCGTTGTTGTTATTTATTGAGTCTAGTGTGATAATATATTGTAATGTGTTGTGGGAACAATTGTATACGGGAACATGGAATGCACTAGATAATATATGATCAAATCCCTGTACTCATGAGATTGTGAACTTTGGGAAACTAATAATACAAGAGATATTTTGGGCCCTAAAATGTTTCCTTGGTTATGATGTGTGTGACTCCATAGTTTCTCTTTTTCACAACTATTGTTGTACATAGTATTTTATATTCATCCTTTATTTCCAAGTGTTTTGTTGACGTTTGAATCCATTAAGACCAAAATGGAAACCTCATGAGGATATAAATCCCCCTGCGTTTTTATAGAGGTGGTACTCCTCTTTAATTTAAGATTTTCTTTGGAATCTATATATTCAGAACATGGGACTTTATAGAAGTCCATCGTGGTAATCAAAGAAATATAAAAAAATGAAAGAAATATAAAAGGTAAATGGTTTCTTTTATTTTTAAAGAAATTTCCCGAGAAAGGACCAGGAACCAAGAACATTCACACATTTAAAGCAAATAAGAAAAATTTCCTCACATCCATCATAGTTTAAAATAAAGATTTATGATCACATAAAAATAAAATAATATGATCTACATGCATAAGAGAAATTTAACAGAGTGGACACATGGGGAGCTCAAATAAAGATAATGATAGACCAATATCAAATGCTTTATACTCAAAACTCATAGTTACAAAGAACAGTCGAAACTAATCCTGAAATAGCTCTCTTTAAATTTCTAAAAAATATATAGTTCGTTACATATTCTTCAAAATTTAAAATGCATTTGTCTTAAGGATTGGGATTGGGGATCATGTGGACCATAAAGCAAATATACACAATAATTAAGCATGTAGAAGAAGGATGATGGGTGGTAAAATAACAACAAGACCTGGAAAGAAGAAAAGAGAAGTTATCAGACTTCGGTTAAACCTTTCTATTAAACGAAGTGCGGTAACTAGATAAAGGAACTCATAAAGAAAGAATGATGTGATCAACATAAACTTACTATGATGGTATCTAATTTTTTTCACTTACTTTTTGGTGTCCTTTTATTGCCTTCATTAATGTTTACAGGAACTGTATCAACTGTTTCTTGCCCCTTGCTAGTCAATTTTTTGATAGATTTCTTGAACCATTTTTCAATATAAATTTTCATTGGTGCCACGTTTATCTCATGCCGAATTTTGATGTTGAACAGATTGCCCTCCAAGATCTCAAATCAAGGGAAATTCCATGTAATTCTTCTTCAATGTCCTGATTCTTCATAGAGTAGTCCACTATCCATTTGTCTATGTCGTCCTCATCATATTCAAGTATACCATAGAAGTTTTCAACTGACAACCCTTTAAAAATATCAACTTATTCTTCAAACTGTTGCTTTGTTAGGAATATCGAGTTGAAAAATAGTTTGGGTTCTTGTACTTCGTTAGTAATCTCGGCTAAGTATATCTCTGTGATCCTCTTGAATATTTATTCCCTCTTTGATATAGCTTGGATACATTCTTGAACAATATTATTCAAGTTTTTTATATTTTCTTTCTAGCATGCATTCAATAATATTTATGTGTGACTGACTAGTTATATCTTCTATTTTACATGCATGAATAAGAATGACATGGTATTCAATATAAGCAGAATGGTAAAGTAAAAATGAATATCATAGAGTTTAATCCCATATCCCCACTCATTCCCAGGATACAAGCACTTCATCATTTCAACCACCAATAGAACTATCTCGGGTGAGACTGAGCAGTGTACTCTGTGTACTACGTTTCCTTCTGGTTTACCAAAGGGGCCGATAGTTTTAAAGGGGTGTTGTTGGAAATCATAGTAGACCTAAAGATGGCTCAACCTAAGAAAGGTAGTAAGAGAAAAGACAACCAATAAATGGTTATGTTGATGACAGGAACATAATGGGATTGAGTGAATGAGATATGTTGAAGAATTGTGAAAATAATGTCAGATATGGTGACGAAATGTTTAAAATAATGATATTATAAAAGGGAATGTTTAGACCATGGAACCCAATGAAGGCTATGATCGATATCTGGTTGAAAAAAAAGGAGCCGGAATTTTTGCAGAAAGATAACAGAAACCTGAAGTTAACACCGTGCAAATATTTGGACAAGTATGTATTTAGCGACTTGCATGAAGTATTTTTCTATGATTTACCGCATGTGTTGCAGGAGTGGATATTGAGTTTTAAGTACAACCACCATACAAATTAGATCAGATAGATAGAGTGGAATTATGTGGAGATCACGCAATTACAACAGGCTGAAAATAAATTTACACGAGTAGTAGATTTATGGTTGGACAACATTGTTTCAGGATTTATCAAAGAATTTGCAGTAAAGACTGCAAAGTCTTACAGTGTAGTAGAGAAAGAGTTCCTGAAGGGACCTGGAGGTAGGTATATCAAATCATTGTACACTTCCATCAATATTTTACTGTATAACAAAGGGGTAATGATAATGGAATTATACAACTAAATTTCCCTGTGTGCTTGGGGGAAGGGGGGAAGCATAGACAAGAGACGGAGAAATGGAGGAAGAGATAGATAAAGGAAATAAGGAGGATGACTTGGGTCCAATCATGATGGAGGAATACCAGATCAAGAATATCATGGCCACAGCTGGAAGAATGCATAGTGGAGCACCCTAACAATACAATATGAACAATAAGAAGAGAGCCATAGCCCCGAGGGAAGGCTTGGAAAGTGATGAAGAAGAGGTAGAGGATCTCTGGGATGTGGAGCAGATTGAGGAAATCCTGCATGTGACATATGAAAGGAATACAAGAGGCCCAAGGGAAGGAACCAAAGGCAGAACTCCAATACATATCAGTGTTAGTGTGGAACCGATAAACCCATGTGCGACCAATACACGAGAGAGAACACCACCATTTAGAAAACCAAATTTCAGTGGAAGAAATACAGTAGGAAGTACATCTACACAGGGGGAAACAACTGGGGGAGCCAGTTCAGGAAGCATTATTCAAGGATCTACACCACACAGAGGTAGTAGCTCAAAATTCAGGATGGCATGACATGATCCCACCATCAGGTTACCATAATTCAAGGGAGAGGCATCAAAGGACCCTGAGAAGCACTTGTTCATCTATGAAAATATCTAGGAAGCAAAGAAAATCACAAATGAGGATACACAATTTTTCGTAGTTAGCTATCACACTAAGAGACCACGCATTGGATTTGTACATCAACTTAGCTGCAAACATTGAACAACTAGAAAGATTGTGGATATAAGAAGTTGTTGATAAATGAATTCTAGAAGCCTAACTCATAGGATTAGTACATGAATGAGATGATCAAGATCAAACATAAACCAAGGGAATCTTTTTGGGAGATTGGTCATATATTCAAACGATTAAAGGGAAACTTGAAGTATGTCATGATAGATATGCAACATAGACATATATTTGTGAATTCCCTACTACCACACCTGAAATACCCTTTTATACAATAGAAGTTTCAAAATCAGGAAAAGGCTCTGCATGTAGCCTTAAAAAAACAAGAGAATCAATATCAGAAAATACATCCAAAAATAGTGGAGATGAAGTAGGATCTGAATAATTTAACATTTCAATTGAACCAAAATAGGAGAAATGATAAAAGAGAAGTTGTTTGGTGTACCACATGTAGGACATAAGGACATCACAAGAATGAGTGCCCAAAATTCACACAATACATGGAAACATGACTGCCAAACCCTTTATCGACAGGAGGACTATGGTGTGAGATATGTAAGATATAGGGGCATGATCCATATCATTGTCCAATGATGCAGAAATACCAAACAATGCCTAAGATTTCATATTTCAACTTTTGCAAGTCAGTGGGCCATGGTGAAAAAGATTGCAGGAAAATGGAGTTGATGAGAGAAATAACATCAGACACCTATAAGGTGTAGGAAGAAATGATGATAGCGTAAGATTCACCACAGTTTAACCAAGTACCAGCCCTATATAATATTTCTCTGCAGTACAATAGCACGCAACCACAGTATAATCCCGCGCAGTATAATCAGGTGCCCCAGTACAAAGCACCACGAGGAGATCGAGTTGGCTACATAGGTGGAGGATGAGGTAGAGGAGGTTTTGGAAGAGGCAAAGGACCAGTGGTATTCCATAACTGTCAACAACCAGGACACTATGCAAGAGAATGTCCACTTCCACCTATGACATGTATGTATTGTTGTGAATCAGATCATGAAAAAAAAGATTGTTTAACACTATTGGGGAAGATCTAGGAAAAGAGGAATCAAAACAATCAGAATGTCCAATGGATTTCTGCCGAAGCAAGGGATGATGGAATAAATATAAACATAGTTGGAGTAGATAAAATAGGAGATGACGTAGTAAGACAAGATCCAGCACAACACCAATTGGTGAAGAAGAATGCCAAACCACATAAGCAATTTGATGTGTAGAACAAAGAGGAACTATTCATACAAGATAGACAAGAATTCTTGAAGCTAGACATTGAATCTACATCAACTACACAACATACTTAGGATGTACCAACGTACGAGATGCCTTCATCACTGGATCACACTAATGAAGCACAACCCCTAGGACAAGTAAGTACCATAAAGGATTTTGTGCAATCCTATATTCAACTACTAAATGACCCATCATATGTTAAATTATTACAAAATATGTTAGAAATATGTAACACAGATCTAGAGGGAAAGCTAGAGAACAAAACAGTTAATCACTTGCATACAAGGAGGACAAGTAGAGAGTTCAGACTGAATACCAACATTGGATATTTCAACATGGGGGATATTATAATGGATTTAGGCTATGAAGTAAATGTGTTACCCAAGAATAAATGGAAATGTATGGGAGAGCCCACATTAGGATATTCACATGTTCAACCTAAACAAGCAAATCAACACAGGGTTCTACCAATTGAAAGGATAAAGGGTGTGACAGTAGATCTTGATGGAGTGCGCACGAAAGTTGATTTTGAAGTGATAGAATAGTGGATGGCACAACACCATATCCAACATTTCTTGGCTTGGATTGGGAATTTGAAAACAAGGCCATAACCAATTTGAAGGCAAGAAATATGACATTCAAGTTAGGAGAGTACATATTCGTTGCACCACTAGACCCATCATAAGGAGAAAGGTTTGTAGAACCCACTTTCTTAGACCTAGAGGAAATCAACTAGTTGTACAGAACCACCACGCGAGAAGAAGATTATGTAAATCCAATTGCAGATGGAGTACTCAGCTGGAGAATCAACACATCATGTGCTTCAGACTTAGATACAGGGTTGGAGAATTGGTAGCAGAGGTTACATGAAATATCCACAAGAAGGTGCATAAGAATATATCATGCATTAAGGTGGGTAGGTACAAAGATAAGAGAACCTCCCAGTTTTCATGGGGTGAATGACTTAGTAGAATTCCTAACATGATACGAAGATGAAATGATAGATAATCAAAGGCTCTTATATATAGACATAGAACTCAAGGAAACACCTGCAATATGGTGGGGTGCGCACAAAGAGACAGTCAAGGACTGGTACCAATGTAAGTGATCACTATGAATTAGATTCAACGCAAAATAGGGAAGAAATCAACTGCAGAAATATGATGGAAAAGGGACACCAGTAGAACACTTGGAGAAGTGAAGAACACTATGGAAAATGACACTACCAGAAGAATGGCCTCATCACTTTATTCACACATTGGAAGGAATTCAAAAAAACTGGTATGTAGACCACGAACTACACAAAGGTATTGTGGAATGGACAACACTACAACAAAATTTTATAGTCACTTTCTCATTTGAGCATGAGAACCCCAACATTGATTCATCACTCAAATAAATCAGAGGGATGATATTTATTAAGGAACCATAGGTTGAAATTATAACAGAGTATCAACAACATAATAAACAAACAATGAAAGAACTATTTTCATGTTATCGTGTGCAAGAAGAAGCACCGGATGAAGATGACCCACGAAAAATTAAAATTATAGAAATTGAAGGAGAAAGAGAGGTGGAAGGTCCATCTCTAGCATCAAAAGTATTTGTTGTGCCAATCAAGGTGAGAAAATTAAATATTGGGACAAATTCTAATACCAAAATGGATAGTATTAGAGATTATTGGGATGAACAAATAGTATAAAGAATGACAGAGTTGTTGTGCGAGTATAGTGACTTGTTCCCAACAACCTTTACATAGATGAAAGGCATAGAAAGAGATCTAGGAGAGATGAAGATACCTCTCAAACCTAAGTTTAGATTAGTCATACATCAACCGTATATACTGAACCCAATATATAAACAAAAAGTAAAATAATAAATTGACATAATATTGGAAGCTGGAATCATCGAACCAATAGAAGAATCAGAATGGATAAGCCCTATGGTAGTCCAGAAGAATAATAAAGGAGGAATAAGGATATGTGTCGATCTGAGAAAGTTGAATGATGATTTCCTACATGACACTTTTCCCACCCCTTTCATGGATGAGGTATTAGAGAATGTAGGAGGTCGTGAAACATACTCATTCACAAATGGATTCTCAGGCTACCATCAGATCAAAATAGCTCCAGAAGACAAATAAAAGACCACTTTTTCCACAAAATGGGGATCCTACCAATACACATTCATGACTTTTGGGTTGAAGAATGCACCAGCAATATTCTAAAGAGTAGTCCTAGCTTCCTTCAAATAATTCATCCGTCATGTTTTAGAAGTATATCTAGATGATTGGATATTCTACATTCTATTGAAATATCATGTAGAGGTGTTAAGGATGATGTTGGAAAGATGCAGGAAGTGTCATATATCATTAAATATCAAGAAGTGCATATTTGGGACACCTTTTGGAAGACTATTGGGACATATAGTCTATAAACAAGGGCTATTGGTGGATCCTTCAAAGGTTGCAGTCATTGTTAACTTACCACAACCCAAATCAGTATGCCATTTGAGAGAAACACTGGGACACACAGGATACTACAGGAAATTCAAAAAAGGGTATGCACAGATCACTGAGTCAATGGTGAAACTATTGAAGAAGGATAGTTAGTTCCAGTGGAATGAGGACTTTCAACGAGGTTTGGACACTCTAAAATAAAAAATGGTCACAACACCTATACTAGTATTCCTAGGCTGGGAAAACACATTTCATGTGCATGTAGATGCATCAAGAATAGCACTTGGAACTATTTTGGCACATCGAGGAGCAGGAGAATTATACCATCCTATAGAATTTGCAAGAAGAAAACTTTCAGACTCAGAGAAGAAATACAATACTACAGAGAGAGAAGGCCTAGCAATGGTATATGCACTGCAAAAATTTAGACACCACCTACTTGGGAAACACTTTAAAATGTTCACAGATCATTCTTCCTTTAAATACCTAGTCAATAAGCCAATGTTGAGGGGGAGAATCTGTAGATGGTTACTATTGTTTCAGGATTTTGAATTTGAAGTGATAGTCAAACCATGGAAGTTGAATGCAGGACCCAATCACCTTTTGAGGATCACCAATGGAAAGGAACCTACAAATTTAGAGGACAACTTCCCTGATGCACAATTATTTTCATTCCAAATAGATGATGAATATTTTGCTAAAATCATTGAATACTTAAGTACATGGATTGCGCTGCAAGAATTCAACAATGCACAAAAGAAAAATATGGTATTCAGAGATGAAGACTATAAATTGATTGCAAGACACTTATACAAGATGGGCACCGACAACATCTTGAGAAGATGAGTACTAGAACATGAAAGGCCTAGGATTTTAGCATAGGTTCATGAGGGAATATATGGAGGACATTATGCAGGAAAATATACCGTGCAGAAGGTATTTCCCATAGTAATATGGTGGTCAACCATTCACAGAGATGCAAAGGACTATTTCCAGAGATGTGATGTCGGTCAAAGGGTTGAAAACCTAATAGAAAAGATGAGATTCCCCTTAGACCACAAGTAACCTTGCAAGTATTCAATAAATCGGAAATATACTTTGTGGGACCAATTAACCCACCAGCAAAGAGATCAAGAGAAAAGTATGTCATTACTGCAACAGAGTGCTTAATGAGATGGGAAGAAGCAACACCAACAAAATATTGTAGCGCAGAGACAACAACACACTTCATGTTTGAGCACATAATTACTAGATTTGGATGCCCAAGAATTTTGATGAGTGACCAAGGCAATCACTTCATCAATAGTACTATCAAGGCTATGACTGAGGAGTTGGAAGTCTATCATCATAAGAGTACACCATATCACCCTCAAGAAAATGGATCAGTGGAAGCCTTTAATAATATCCTAGAGAATTCATTGACAAAGATCTACAATGTCAATAGGGTTGATTGGGATTTGAATATACCAATAGTATTATGGGAATACATGACTACATGAAAAATGTTAACAGGATAGACACCGTTCAGGTTGGTGTATGGACAAGAAGTAGTGGCGCCATTATAATTTTTGGTACCTAGTATGTTCATAGCAGCAATCATCAACATTACATAATGAGGTGTAGTACAAGAAAGGCTAAGTCAACTGATGGAGATGGAAGAAGATAGGATTCTAGAAGGATTTCACCAAGAAGTACAGAAAGCAAGGGACAAATATTGGCATGATAGACATATTAAAAGGAAGAGTTTCAAGGACGAAAACCTAGTATTGGTGTATGACAGTAAATTTCTTCAGCATCCAGGAAAACTCAGAATGCATTGGTTGGGACCGTATGAAGTGAAGATTGTCACATAAGGGGGATTTGTATAGTTGAAATATTTAGGAGGTACAGAACTCAAAGGAATGATCAATGGGATTCGAATTAAACTATATAGGGACAATCGACCTCTTAGCACCTAGAAAGTTATCGTGCAGTAAGAAAATATGTATATAGTGTATTGCAGTAGAAGTAAGGGAGAGAAAATGCGAAAAACAAATAAAAAGAAGAAAAACCATAAAAAGTAAAAAGAGGATAAAAATAAAAATAAACCAGCACACATGGAGGTTCTTCAGAGAATAGAACTAGTAGAACAGAAAAATGTGATGCAAGAAAACCAGGGTTTGAAAACACCACACATAGAAGAGAAGTTAACTAGTAAAAAGGTACAACACGTATCAAACACCACAAAACATGAAAAAGCGACAACTGTCAGTGCAATACAACTGTCCCTTCTTTGTCCCACTATAAAGCCATAAAAGGGGGGAAGCGACCCATTGTGTTATTTTCTAAGGAGAATAATGCAGAGCCGAGTGGAAGAGCGATAGAGTGTGAATTTTCCCTAGCCTCTGTCGATTTGGAATCCTATAGGTCATATTTCTTCACCATGTCACCACTGAGGGTTAGAGTTCCAACCATAATCAGACGAAACACATGGAGTATCACTCGGATGCCACAAACTGGAACAAACGATATGCCCACAGTGGTGGATGTGGATGAAATCCACACACCAGAGTAAGAGCAGACCACATTTCATGTGGAAGAGGTGAAGGAACCCCCACAAGAGCCCAAGCAGCCAGAAGAGGATGTCGAACGGATGAAATCTGACGCGTCCAGGGGAAAAGGGTCGCAGGAAGAAGAACCAGCCATGGGTTCCATGAAGCAGGGCCTAGAACCAGAACCAAAGCATGAAACAGAGCATGAGGTCGTACCAAAGGGTGGGGTATCATCCCCACAAGGGAAAAATAAGGCGAGAGCAGAAAGCAGTGTATAGGGGGTACAACATACACAGGAAGAACTAGGTATAGTGATGCCGAAAATTCTCAAGGGAGTGAAGACCGATGATCCAAGAGGTGAAAGTTGTGATAGAGAAGTTAAAGGTCAAAACATAGTACCAACAACAAATACAATAGCTCCAGTGAAAGAAGTGATATCGATGGGTGAGACAGTGTAGATCATGACGTAGGGGAGTGTAAACTTCAAGATTACTTTCGATATGTTGTTCATGTATGAGGAGATAGAGAAGAGGCCATTGAGAGAGATTGGAATGATGGAATTGTAATTTCAAAATATTCTAACTAAAGCGTTGTACAAATTACAAGTGAGCATCATGCAGGAGATTCAGTCCAGAGCAAGGTCAGATACGATGAACTTATGATTGGCACATGAATACAACACTTCACTGAAGGAGGCACTTAGCTAGGAAAGGAAGGAGATAAATATAGCACAACAAAGCATGCAAGAGATGGAGAAACATATAAGTGGATTATTTCAATCCATCCCCGACATCGCAGAATCGGAAGAAGCATATTTTGAAGAGAAGATGAGGAAAATAGAATAGGCCCTAGTGAAATATAAATATCAGATCAAGGAATTGGAGGAGCACACAATACCTACGACTCCTCTAGCAGTTTGAGTGCAAAGAGAGAAAGATGTGACAACAGCTGCAGAAAATATTGCACATAACATACATAGAGTGGCAGAACTATTGGAAATGAGTGGCCAACTATGGACACAACTATTAGAGGATGGGATCCTAAAAGAGATGCAATGAAAGGAAGATAAATTGCATGCAGCAATGGAAAACGTCAAGAAGTGATAGAGGACAATTTCACTTCTAGAGAAGAACAATACTACCGCAAAAATCAAGAACCTTTAGGAAGAAGAAAAAGAAGTGTAGGCACAGAAGATCAAACGACAGTCTCAGTTGGAGCCCCTACAAGAAAATGAAGAACGTTTGGTCATGGAAGTCGAAGCAGAAAAAGTGTGCCTTGAAAATATAGGCTTGGAGGGGGCTGAGAACTTAATACCACCAGCCATCACACAGGTGGTCGAAGCCATGTTAACAAAGAGCAACCAAGCTCAGGAGTAGTGCCAATGGATAGCGGATATGTATGAAGCACTGGCATAACCAGTGACAAATGTTGGATTTAGGCAATGCCTCGAGACGAGTCACGATGTCAGTGTTAGGGGATTTTTGGGTGCAGGACCAGTTTTGGGGGAAATCACAACGTGTAAGGAAGATGTGCATGCAGGAAAGGAAGCACATGCAAGACAGATGTGCATGCAGGAAAAGAAACATGTGCAAGAAAGATGCGCATGCAGAAGAGGAAAGCATGTGAGGCACGCATGAAAGAAGACCTAGTCATGATAGGGTTAGGGTTTTGATAAGAGAATGTAATGGATGGTAAGAAAAAAACATATATAAGTAGGTACCTAGGAGTTCTAGTTCGGGGGAGTTCGTCGCTCGTTTTGTTGGAGTATGGTTCATTTTTGTTCGTCGTTGTGTTCCATTTTGGTTGGTCATTGTTACTATGTCATTTGAGGAGAGAATGACTCAAAATCAAATCTATTTTGTAAGTTTTTGAGATGAGTATAGGAAGTAAGGGAGATCTTGAAGGTCAGGTCACAGGATGAGGATCCTGGTGTGATCTAGTCAGCCTCATTGTAGATCTAGACTCGTTGATGGAGAATTGTAATGTGCGAGGTTCTGTAATTTTGGAAACACCATAATAAAAGAAAATAGTAGCCAAATATTTGTGGAAGTAGCCCGGGAGGAGTGAACCACTATAGATCATGTGTTATGTGATTGAATAGGGTGTATTTCCTTTACTGTAAATGATTAGATGTTAGACAAATGTGTGAATGACTAGTTATATCAGATATTTTACATGCATGAATAAGAAGGACAGGATATTCAATATAAGAAGAATGGTAAATTAATAAATGAATATCACAAAGTTTAATCCCATATCCCCACTCATTCCCAGGCTGCAAGCACTTGAGCATTGCAGCCACCAATAGAACTCTCTCGGGTGAGACTGTGCAATGCACTCTGTGTACTGTGTTTCCTTTTGGTTTACCAGAGGCACCGATAGTTTTAAAGGGGTTTTATTGGAAATCATTGTAGACCTAAACCTGGGTTATCTCAAGAAAGGTATCAAGAGAAAAGACAACCAACATCCTTTCAATTTAGAAGTGGGTGAGGTGGGTTCAACTATTGTCAAAGGATGGGAAAGAAGTGGAATAGGCATTAAGGTGTATTCCAGTTCCTTGATCCTTTCTTTCAACTTCGTGTTTTCTGCTTCAAGACCACCAATGGAGTCATCTAGAGCATCCCCGGTTTCTTTGTGAATTTTAGAAATATGGGAAGGTTGCATATCTATTAGGTAAACCTCTGAACAAGATTTTCCTTTCTTATTCTTCATATCACCTTTCTCAATAATCAATTTCCTGGATTCCCTGTCAAAGATAACGCTCTGAAAAGAAAATAAATCTTCCTCATTTAAGGTATCATTCTCAATGATTTCCATTGATGAATTATGATGGGACGTGTTCCCTAGTTGATCCATTGTGGGAGCCATATTCTCAATATCCGCCTCGAGCTCCATGTCTTCAAGGGAGAAGTTGTTGATGTCACTTTCTATGTGGTGGTATTCTTCCACTTGCACAACATTTTTCCTCTTTTTTTCTCAGAGGAAGCTTGTGCGAGCTCTCGATTTTTCCCGAAGGGGGATTCTTTTCTCCTCAGCCACTAGAAATAGTGTTGGTAAATTTCATGGTTGGGTGGGTCGTTGGAGAATTCTTCCAAGATGTGGTAGTCTTAGGAGTGACAGTTGGCGACTAGGCACTCTTCTCACTAGGACGCTTTCCTTTCTTCTTGTAAAACTCATTAGTACTAAGTGTTACACGTCAAAATTGCTCAGATGGATAAGTGTCGCATTGTCCCTATCAATCGTCATAAGTGTCGCATCTTCCCTACAACTTTTGCAAGTGTTGCAAGTTGATCAATAGTGTTGCAAATGATGTTTAGACATGATGCCATGATAACGACACTAAGGAGGCACTTATGACACCTCACATAAATGATTTGAAGGAGGAGAACTGGTCTACTGGAATCAAATAGCTCTTGACACCTGAAAGAGACCCTGAAACACTGGTTTGGAGGGGGAACACTCCCCTACTACAGCTGCAGAAGTGATGGCGCTCCTCTGCCATGCTTCAAGCAGCGTTATAACGCCCCTAAGGCCCTTCTGGAGGAGCGCTACTCATCTTGAGAGCGCTGGCGCTTTCCCAAGGCTCACCAGGAGCGCTACAACGCTCTGATGCCCCTTTTGGGGGAGCGCTCCGTATTCTGGGTCAGTTGTTAGCCCGTTGAGAAGAATAAGGGGAGGAACATTCGAGATTAGGAGGCAGTTGTGCTCGAATTATTGTTTTCATCAACAGATCCCTGATCTATGGAGAAGGTTCCCAA
>SNQJ01S0005394.1:153518-193251 GCA_010110895.2 Picea sitchensis | reverse complement strand
GAGCGTGCAGGGACAAACGTCGATTAAAAGGTACTCCTGTTATCTTTCCTTCTCATGCATTAGTTTAGATAGATTTGAAAGGAAGTCAGTGTCCACGTTAAGCATTTTTCTATCTATGGTTAAGGTCAATCCTTAGAGGTTATCTACCTGTCCACAGGGAGATTTTCCTACAACACTAAGTATTGTCTCCAAGTCACCAACATTGTGAGAAGGAGCGCCTAAGTTATTATCTTCTTCTTCACTCAGAACATTATGAATAAATGAATTGTTGAATCCTACTACCAACATATGTTCCATGAAATTTTTGTTAGGGTCAAACCCCTTTATATTTTCATTATATTTCATATTCATATTGTGGAAGTGATTCTCAAACTCATAAATTTTGTTTATATTCTTGAATACAATGTCTCCAATATTCCAAGGCAATGGTATGAATTTATTTTTTTGTTTCTCATAAAAAAAGTGCATCTAGAAATTATACTTCCTTGTGACTTTCGTAATAAACATTCTATCAGATACATGGCACAAAAGAAAGGATGGATTTTACTTGGAACCAAAAATCATGATAACATTGTGATTTTTCATTTTCTCCAATGTCCCCTTTTATCCAAGAATTTGTTTTCTTGGTTGGATATTCTAGGGGTATCTTTTCCAAACAATAGTCCTTTAAAAAATGAAACAAAATCATTGTAAACTTTATAAAAATGTAAGGAATCCTTGTGTATCCATAATTCTTGGTACCAAAAGGTAACTGGGTCAAGTTCACAATTCACCCTCTTACAGATTGACAATCTTGGAAATTGACAACAAAATTATGTCGCAAACACCAAATAAGAATCCATAAGGAATTTCTTATCCTTTTTGTACTGTGAAAATTGGGAGTAGATTTAAATGGAAAACAGTTTTCCCAAATTGAAAATATATTTCTCTTTGACAATAAAATATAATATATAAATAATCATACAGGAAATGTTGGCAGTACTTTCTTGGCATGTCATCCTGGTAAATAACCAAGAAATTTCCAGAAAGGGGTTTTTGAACGAATCGACCTACAACCTGGTAATGTCTTCTAGGATAGCCATGGGATTCTACAAGGAATCAGGAAAAAGGTCCATAATGTTGTCATGTTTTTTCAGGAAATCCCTACAATCCTCTCCTTTGAAGGTAAGTGTTGGCTCAGGGAGCTTCAACATCTTACAGAACACTTGAGGTGAAAGAGAGATGGGAAAATGGTCTTGAATTTGAATAATATTCTAAATCAATATGTATTTCTCAACACACCATGCAACTAGTTCCTTACAGTCGAAAACCTCAGGTACAAACCCTACATGAGCAATTCTAGATGTCCAGATCACTTCCTTCTAAGTAGAAGGGGATGAATAGTAAGAATATTCTCTATACCACTGAATGTTCTGGTCCTCGTGCCAAAAAATGTTAAAAGTATCACCATAGAATTATCAAGATGTTGTGGCCATAAGTTGACGAGAGTGCTCTTTTAATCCAAATAATATTTGAAATGAGTGCTTGAGAGAGATAAAAATAATATAATTTTAGGCAAACCATGATTTAAAGCAATTTAATTAGAAATCTCCTCGAGATCTTCACCTATTAATGATGATCTTTAAGGAACCTTCATGATGATTTATTAACATTAAACCATACTAAATGTGTATTGGGAAAATCATGAAGGTGGCGGGGACGGATGAGCGTAATTAGCAATTGGGAACTGTTGTGAACCCGCAAACCCAGGAACCTATCGTTTTTTAAAAACTACTAAGTAGAGTAGCTAGAAAGGGGAAAGAGAAGGGATAAAATAAAATGGGAAATGAGGGTAGGTATAGAAGAGGGGAAATAAATGGAAAAAGGAAGTTGGGAAAATAGAAAGGGGAGGAAAATTTCAAAAGAGGGAATTTATCTAAACAAATGGATCCAACTGTGGGATGATAACCCCCTTGTGGGTTGTCAAGAATCCAAAATATTTATGACCAAGCGCTTCTGTTCATTGGGATATAGAGTCAGAGGTAGGAATATACAAAGTGAAAAATACATTTATGTACAAGGAAAATGAGAAATTTTAAGGTGAATAAACCTTTCAAATGTCGCTCATTGATAGGAAGAATTAATATTTTACCCTTCATGTCTTTGAGCATATAAGAATCAAAACCCAAGATCTTATCGATGATGTATGGTTCAATCCATAGAGCTTCAAACTTTGTATTCATGGATGGATTCTCCTTAGCTTTGTTCCATAGTAACACCAGTTCTCTCTTCTAAAATATTTTTACAGTTGCACTCTGATCAAAATATATTTTGATACTTTGTTGTCTCTGAGAAGTTCAATTCAGGGTCTTACTTATTTCTTCCTCCAATTTATAAAACTAATTAATCCTCCTTTGGATAGGTGAACTGTCTTCTACATATTATGTATTAATCATGGAAGTCAAAGAATTGATTTTCAGGTTGATTGGCATTTTTTCTTCCTTTCCATAAACCAATGTATATGAGGACATCTCATTGTTGTCCTTTGGAGTCGTTCTTCTCACCCACAATGCATCAATCAACTTTAAGTGCCAATTTCTTTGGTTCTTGTCTATCATTTTTTTCAAAATATGAATGAGTGTCTTATTTTTGGATTCTGTGAGAGCATTTCCTTGTGGATAATAGTTGGATTATTGCCCCATAATAATTCCATATTCTCCACAGAATTCTATAAACTTTGAACTGATGAAAAGCAAATCATTATCAGTGATAAATTTATCTAGGACACCAAATATTGGCAGAATATTATCTTTGAGGAACTTAATTAGCTCTCTAGAGTCAGCCTTTTTTAATTCCACTACCTTGAGATAATTTGTAAAATAATATGTAGCGGCTATAATAAACATGTATCCCTTTCTTGACCTTGGATTTATTTTCCCTACGAAATCAATTATCCATTGAGAGAACGATTTTTCTACCGGTATGGGATGTAACGACATCAAAGATCTCTTTGTTTTCTCTGAAAACTGTTGACATGATATACACTTCCTTATTGTGGCATATGAGTCTCTAAAAATTGATGGCCAATAAAATCCATCTCTTATTATCTTGTGGGTGGTTGCAGTAGGTGAAAAATTTCCATCACATATTCCTTCATGGAATTATTTCATTAGTTCTTGGGCCTTTTCTTCATCAACAAATATCGGTAATATGCCATCATAGGTCCTTCTAAACAATATATCAACAATTAGCACATATTGATTTTCCTTCATCTTTAATGTTCTTCACTCTTTAGGGCTCATGGTAATTGGAAATTGCCCGGACCTCAAATAGAATACAATATCTCCGTACCATTATGAATCAGCCAATAGTTCTCCCACTAAAATTGAAATCATTCCATCCACAGAATCACTATTTGCGATGATCTTACATAAACCTTTCCTTTGACAGCCTTTAAAGGTTTAATCTTGATATCATATTCTTGGATCTTTCCTGGCTAGTTAGCCAATTTTCCTTCTCTCAATTGTTGACTCAAAAGCATATTCACTGGTGATGATGGAACATAAGAAATGACATATGATTTAGTATGTATGTATGAAAGTGTGCCACTTCTTTCACAAGAGCCAGGGCTTGATTTTCCAACTATGAATACCTCAATTCATAATCATGAAGGGTTTTTCTCATGAAAATGATTGGGAGTTATTCATCCTTGGTATTCCTCTAAGAATAGATGCAAAAATTATTTCTGTAGTGAATGAGTAGATGATGAAATCCCTTTGAAAATCTGGACTAATGAGGATTGGAGTTGTGGTGATTTATATTTTGATATTATTGAAATATTCTTGAGTATCCCATTTCCATTCAAACCTATGTTCCTTTTTCAACAATAAATTGATCATCTTTACAATACTTGCATAGTCAGGAAAAAATATTTGCACAAAATTGATCTTGCCAAAAAATGATTGAACTCCTTTCTTAGATGATGGGGGGTTGATTTCATTTATTGATTTATCTATTTCTAGATCTATATAAATCCATTCCTTTCACACAATATGACCCAATAGTTTACCTTGAGTTACAATGAATAAGAATTTCTTTGGATTTAGAGAGACGCCATATAATTTGCATCTGTCAAAAAAAATTCTCAAGTGATTGATATGATTACCCCTCATTTTTTAATGTACTTTCAATTCATCTTGATAATATTCCATGAATTTTCCTATCAACCCACTAAATGCATGATCCATGGCCCTCTGGAATGTGGCTCCAGCATTCTTCAAACCAAAAGGCATCCTAGCATATGCATATGTCTCTCAAGGTGTTATGAATGTTGTCTTTGGTCTATCTTCTTCAACAACCAGGACTTGATTATATCCATAAAAACCATCCAACATGGACATGAAATTTGATTCTGTGATTTGTTGGAGAAGAAATTCCATGTTAGGTAAAGGTTTGTTATCATTTATTCTTTCTTTGTTAAGATCTTTGAAATCCACACACATCTAGATTTCCCTGGTCTTCTTTCTTACTATCACAGGGTTTGAAAGTTAGTCGGAATGCCTAATGGGATATATTATTCTGGCCTTGTTTAACCTCTCCATTTCAATATTTACCATGGGTTCAATTTGGGGTATCGTTGAGGGGTCCTAAATCCCTTTAACTCAACAGGAAGAACCAAACCCACCACCGAGGCCCAATTAGACTCTGTAGCGTTTAATGGTGGAATGGTTCTCTATATCTTGTGATTTGGCCAATTAATCAATGGGATTTACGTTCTATTGTGAAGGTTTCTCCTTCAGTTCATATTTTCTCTTTTTGTATTTTCTCTTAGGTGGGACCAATATAAGATAATGCTGGTATAAAACAACTAGGTAACAAAGTGGGAACAAGCTTAAATATTGGAGAAGACGCTGAGCTTGGGATAACCCTTTCACTCTAGCATGAAGACAATGATTCTCTACCACATGACTAGTACTAATACATTAACCATGTTGGTATTCCAATTACTAATAGAGATACAATTTATTAGAAAAAAACATGCATGCGATAAACAATGGCAAGTAAAATAATTCACTCAACTCTAATCATCGATCACATAATAACACAACGATTTATCTTCATCATTAAAGAAAATAATTGTCAAACATTGCATCAAATAACTTATCAAAAGATTTAGTAGTTCTTACTCGTTATACCATCCATTCATGAGATGAAATAATAAATAATTATTCTCCACATTCAATCATACACACTTTTGATGAGAAAAACACAAACTTGTCTTTGGTCCCAAAAAGGACTTCTCAATTAAAGGAAGCTCCGAAATAGTTCTTAACAAAACAAAAAATGAGGGTCTTTGCAACAACCATCGACTCCAAACTAACCGATTGATGCTCTTATTTATAACATAAAAATAACTAAAAATAACCATTAAAGTGCAGCTAAGTAAAACAAAACTCGCCACATGGCACTTTATTCTTTCAGTCTTCAAAATTCATCTAATGGTTTCATTTGAGAGGATGATTCTTCTCGTACTCTAACCACTAGAAAAAAATATCCTCGCACGTGTTAGCGTATGGAAACCTTTGTTGATCCATTGGGGCCAAAAGGATCTCCTTGATCTCTACTGCATGTGCCCGATATTTGACTATTTTGGCACTTAATTGTTGTAGCACTATCTGAGCCTTGATCAGGTGCTCTGTGAACTATTTCACTTGTCCTAGCACCATGTTCGCCACCTTTGTTATCTCCTCCGCCCATGATGAGTCTTGTTTGGCATGTAATTTGACTATGTCATGCAAGTCGACAAATTCATTAGGTGTGTCGAATTTCGGAAGGTCGATGTCTCTCATCACTTGGTTGAACTTGGTCCAGTTATTTTCTCACATGGTGCACTTTCCTTGGATCTCCCGATGAGGCTCTTGGGCCATTCTCACCCAGTATTTGTTCAATTTCTTTATGCAATTGATGCTATTATCTCCGAGTACTCGAATTTTGTGCTCTTCGGCGTCTCAGCCCTACTGAATGATGCTGATGTAGTTGATCCTTTCCATGTCTTGGTGAGATTTCTCATAAAACCTCTCCATATATTTACACATTTCCAGTGCCATGAGGGTGTCTTCTTGGTACTCGACTATTCTTACAGTAAAAAAATGTCGCTCGTTTTAAAATTTATTATAGGTTTCTCATAACTCGTTCCTAAGGAACACCACGGCTTGTGTGGTATCTTGGTAATAATTTACCAAATGGTGCATATGTTCTAACTCTTTCAAGGCAGTGGCCAACTCCTCTTCATCCCTTTTCACTCTGTCTAGAGTGGAATCTGATATTTCCATCCCTACACTGATAAGTTTGGATTTTTTGGCATGCTCTGTATTTATCAAATTTTCCTCTGTTGTGATGAGGATGGAGTGATCTAGAGTGATCCTCCTCTTCTTGGTGGTTCTCTGCATGATAGATTTTATTTTTCGATCATAAGGGATGGCGTGTATGTTGGATACTTCATCCACAGGTTCAGGTATTTTATTATCTCCCCAGGTGAGTGTATTCCCTAGACTCCCAATGGTATATATTTGATCAACACTGGGTTCTTGAAATTCCTCCCTATGTTCCGAAGGCCCGTATTTTGTTTTTCACTCATCAGGGAGTTGAGTACCGATTGAAATTAAGGAATTGAGGGTAGGCTCGAAACTTACTGGATCATTGGTTGTTGAGACATCGATTTCCTGTTGTGGAGCTGCTTCTCTTTGTTTTCCTGAACCTGGCTCGTCCTTCGAACTATCTGCTTGGGTCTCCAGTGCATTGGGTAGCTTATGTCTAAGACACTATCGACTTCTTGTTCATTCTATGGAAGCCCCTGAATTCGAGCATCGAGAGCTGGGGAATATGTCCTCTTTGTCTCCTTTTCCTCTACGATATGTACAGAGGTGACAAGGGATACCTTCGAGCTCTCATCATCATCATAGATTTCTATTAATTCGCAGAGGGGGTCTGGTGCACTTGTTCCCAATAATACCCCATCTATCTCTGGTTGAGCTAAAACACCCACTGGTGATCCAACCTGTAGCATTGTGATTTCAAGGTCGTCTAACCCAACAATTTCATCGATGTCTATCAGTTCAGGGCCGCTTGGTCCTATCAGGCTTTCATCGGGATTGTCGACAGGGGACCCTGTCATTCCTGTGAGGTCCAGGTCATCTTTCAGCTGATCAATTATCCATTTCATTTGTTCTATCATGAGTAACCCCCTCTCTCGCACGTCCTAAGTCATAGGGAAACCTCTATCTTGCACCGAGGATACCAGGGGGACCTTTGCTTCTTTTGTCACTATCATTTCTTCTCTGTCTCTAAGAGCCCCTTGAGCCGATTGTTCTATGATCATCGACTTTTCATCTAGGCTGATGGCTTTGAACCTGGTCATTTTGGGGTTGGCCATCCTTTCCACCACTTCATCCCAGTCCTAGGCATTTTCTGTGAAGACTTCATCTTCAAATTTGTCGTGGGCATATGGCGAGTAGGACGACACTTGCGAGGCATGTTTCATGACCAGGCCCTTTGGATCATTCTTGTGGACTCGTTTGGTCTGAAGTATGGACTCTAATTGCCTCAGCCCTTCTTGTTTGTCTTGAGCAGTGTCCTTCAACATGTAGAAGCCTACATGGAAACAATAGAGTATGAATGTCCTTTTATTTTCCTTGACCAGATTGGTGTTGTAGCCTTATAGGATGGTGTGGTAGCATATCTCTCCCACTACAATCCGGTAAGAGAAATGCACTAGAAGGAGATGAGGTGCTCTGGTGGCCTCGAATACCCTGATGTAGGTATCACGCTAGTCTAGATACTAGTGGTCGACCTTTGATATCATTTTTTTGGCCACAACTCATAGTCTCAGGCATTCTTTCTTGAAAAGAATAAAATAAATACGTGCGATGAATTCATCGCAGATGAGGGAGTATGATTTTTTGTACCTTTTCTCCCATAATATGCTGAAATATACGTGAACTGGGAGCTTTGCGACGTTCCAACTCAAGTTCATGCTAGTGAAAACATTTATGGTGCACATGACATCAAGTAGATATGAAGCCATGAAGAATGTTGGTGTCTCTCCTTCCTTGGGCATTTGACCCTGTTGTATGTAGATACTAATTTTCTTAGAAATGATGGCTTCCTAGTTGAAGCCACTCCCGAAAATGGCCATTATGTAAGCTAGAGGCATCCATGCCTCTGAAAAACTAGAGTAGTTCTTCTCTCCATATAATCGGTAGATGAGAGCCATTAGTTAGATGTATGGATCCCTTAGTTTGGCCTTATGGTACCAGTCAGGCTCCAATTGGTGTATTTCTTATCTTCTCTCCCCCATGAGGCCATTACCTGTTTGGTTTCATGGCGCTCATAGAATTTTACGACAAAATATTTGTTTAGTCACTCCTCAAGGTCTCTAAGCTTGTAATACTTCTGGACCTCTACTGGAAGGAAGACCCCGACTCATCCACCACTGTCGCCATTGATTAAACACTTTTGTGTGTCTGTGTGGTCGATGAGCCACTGCAAAAGTTCTATACAGGGAAACATAGGGGTTCTTATTTCTATGATGTGCAAGTATGACCGTCAAATATTCGGGAATACCTGGTCATCGAGCGCTCTCACATTTGGGTCACTGTGTAGGATGTATTCAGAAAATTCATCCTAGTTGATCTTTTTGAAGAGTTCTCCCCAATGTTGGAGTGTCATTTTGGTCCCTTTGCTTGCCTCTATGTCTCCAAAGTCTGGAGGTTGAATGAAAACCTTCTTTGTAGATGTCTTAATAACCAGTTTCAGCCTCAGAGTGTATTCCAACTATTTTGTGACCCATCGAGAGGAACCTTCACCTACCTTAGGCTCCTTCAGCTTCAGCGCCCTCAGTGATTGTCTAGTGTTCGGCTTCCTTGGCAGCATTGTTCCTACAACTGAAAAAATCAAATTTTAGATACTATGAAAAGAACATAACTGGATAACAAATATATGAATACTATCCACGTAAAAATCACATACTTGTAAAGCTTGCTAAACCTAGTTATTTGATAGTCACGGGAACTCTGCAACTTTCAAGTTTCTCGTCTCACATTCTCTGGATGATCTAAAACTTCTTTACACACAGAATAGTTTCGTTTATAATGGCCCAAGAGAATTTAAACTAGGGTAGAACTTAATGTGTTGTATCAACCATTTAATTCGGGTGATGAGTGAAATTCAAAAAAATATATCGTCGAATCTCTACAAATTAAATTCATCGTGGGTTGATGGTGGAGGCGCGGAGGGTGATGTGTTCTATCAGTAATTTCAAACTTTTTTTTTTTATTCACACATGAAGTAGAAACTAATGCGATATTTGGTATTAATTAACCCCTTAAATGCTCAAAATATAATCATATCTAACGCTAAAACATCCCATTGTGTTGCTTTCTCAGTGGGTGGATCGGGGATCAACGTTGTGCTATGAACCTTTTCATCGATGTCCCTCAAAAAAGATCTAACACCAATCAATCTCATCGTAAAATTTCATCGTAGAAAAGTTGGCTTGGAGGTGTGACTTGGACCTAGGGAACCACGAATTACTCGGGGTAAAACTAAACTATATGGTTCTCCAATCTAGGAAAGACATGTGTCGTTGAACACCGGTGACTTAATTTGCATGTATTAGTTGAAGACAAGACTTTCTTCAAGTTGTGCATTCTAAAATAAACATGGGCTTGCCAATGCCGAAAAGGTATCGGGGGTCGGAGATCAAGGATAAACCTATCACACATTTTTCTTCAGATTAGCTTCCTCAAAAAACTTCCAATGCCGAAACACTTTGGGAATCAGTGATCAATAAAACTCTTTAGTGTGTTCATAATTTTCTTCGTGATTTAGTCTTCTCTGATTCTGACAAGCGCATCGGGTATTGGCTATCAGCGATGTCATTTCTTTCTTTGTTAACATTTACTCCCTTCTCCTTTTACCGATGTCGAAATGGATCAACTATCGGTAATTTCCTTATGTGATACTTTGGTGCAAAAAAAGATTACTTCTGTTGATGTCGATGGATATCAGTGCTCGGTGGCTATGGTTTCCTGAGTGGCTCTTTTCCTTCTATGAATTCCTTACAATCTCGAATCTTGAGTGTGTTGGGTGCAGTGTTTTGGTTGTTGATTCCTTATTTAAGTGTTAATCCTTTTTAATTCAAGGGGTTTCATAAAGTTAAAATAACCTGAATAGCTAATGAGATTCAAGAGAAAAAACAAAGAAAAAAAAATTCTCAAAAGGAAATCGAATTCATATAGTGCAAAGATCAAGTGGTACCCAAAAAGTAAAAAAATAAATAACATAGGCTTTTTAGTGTGAGTTGAGTGCTCAACAAGTTCATCATCCTTATTTTTTTCTTGACAAGCTTTTCTTCTTATCATAAAGGAATGATGTGTTGGAATGTTGTTTTGTCATAAGATTTCAAATCATCATAAGTGCATGTGAACACATCAAGGTATTCTTTAAACAATGCAACATATCGATCAACTTCCTTAGTTGTGCAATCAACTCCCAAGTTGACATATTTTGGGGAACTGTCAGTTCGAATATTGACCTTTCTTCTTTCTTGAATTTTTCGAAGTGAAACTTCTTGCAGGATATTCTTGGCATGATCATCTTTCGTAAAAAGAGACTCAGATTCTATAAAATATTTAGGGACAATAGAAATTTGATCATCTTAATCATCATCATCGTTCAACAAAAAAATTTCTAGTTGTTCATCATTCTCAAACACTTGCAAATATTCCATGTTATCAAGTACAAAAGGTCAGAATTCACTTTCTACTTGAAAATATGCTTTTCTTTCAATATCGTCTAGGTTTGGCAATGAGGCCTCCAAGGCCAATGAATTTGCCTGATGATTATTGTCCCTTAGAATGAAATAAATGTTGAAAGAACTGAAAGATTCCATCAATTCGTTGACTCTTTTGAAATATAACTCAAGTCTTTCCCTCTTTATTTTATACCTCTAAGTGACCTAATTAATCACCAACTCAGAGTCACCAGTCACAATTTGATGTTCTATATTCATTTCTTGTGAAAGAGTCATCCTTTGAATCAAATATTCATATTCTGCCTCATTATTAGCACATGAAAATTCCATTCTAACAGCATGTGGATGCACAATCTTACTTGGACTCATAATAAAAATTCCAACTCCACTCTCGGAGCTTGAACAAGCTCCATCAAATGAAATCCTCCAATAACCTTCAAACATATACTCTTGATTATCCATATCTTGAATTTTCTCTAGGCTTTCACTATGTTCCATGTCTAGGATGGCATAATTTCCAATCCTAACATCTATATAATCTTCCATTAACTCATTATATTTATTTTTGAAAGAGAAGGGTTTCTTGGGTTCACGAGGCACCTTAATCATTTCTCCTTCTTTTCTTGGCAACATCATGCAACTTCCATCGTTCTTTATATATCCCTTGATCATGGATGTACAATCTCTTCCTAATGAAACTCCATATATCGGAGGAAGGTATACCACAATAATATTGAAACTGTAATAATATGGGGGTTTGTCATGATCCAAGAGTAAAAGTCCTTGATTTCTCCATAAGCTGGCACTTTTCTAGAATCAATTGCATATATACTTTCACTAGTTTCAAAATATTTGGTACAACGCATGCCCAATTCCTCCATGACTGCCAGTGGCATGATATTATTTGTTACGCCAATGTAAACTAAAATTATCCAATGCAACATCATGATTTTCAATTGTAATGTAAAAGGGAGGAATTTTACCTCTCATCTTAGCAGTTGACTGGTTATGGCTTTATTTTGGACTAGTAACAACAACTTCTACTTTTAGAAATGGATCATCCAACAATCTCAAGATGTTTTCCCTTTGTTGGGGAATCTTCACCACTTATGTAAAAGGAAGAGTTATCCTTAATTTTCTTAATTCCTCTAAAACATTGTATGTCATCTCATTGGAGTTTTCCATCAGGTGTTTCTTCTTATTTCCAACGTTATTTGTTGTTTTCTCACCTGCTCTTTTCTCATTTGTTTTCTCTTTATGTTTTTATTTTTCTTTTTAATAGTCATTCATATTATTGGATCTATTTACAAATCCTCTTGTCTGGGTGACATTTTCTTGCAAGTTGGGGTCATTGTCTCCTTCTTCAAATATATACATGGACGTCTCGCATCTATCCATTTGCACAGTTTCAGAACTTTCAACAGGTGAATAATAATTCTCTTGATCAATTATTTTCTCATCATACACATCATCCAGAACTTCTGCATTGGGAGTAGGCTACCTGGGAACCCTTGGTATTTGTGGATTATCTGTGTTTTCAAAACTCACTCTGTTTTCTTGGGGAGGGTTCCTTCTTTTCTCTAGGATTTTCCACATAATTATCTCCCCTTCTTAGTATGTCTATCTCATTTTGTATTTTCTTCATAGTTATATTCAACTGTGCAATTGAGTTTCTTGTGCTTCCATAGGATCAACCTTTACGTCTAGTATGGTTCCCTTGAAAAATCCTCCTCCAATTGTTCGTCTTTGATACATTCATGGCTTGAATTATTCATTTTTTCTTGAACTGGAGGATCCTTGATTATCAATACTTAATCCTACTAGTTGCCTTTGTACTTTTCCCAGTATAATGTCGGGGTTGACACCTGTTTCAATCATAATTCATTCCATCTTAGTAGCTTTAGTCATTTCCTCCTCCAAGGTATCCATTTGGGATGTTCTTATGGCATATTTCACTTTCGGGGGCATTACAATCTTATAACAATCAAGTACGACTGGTTCATTCAATATTTTATCTTTTGGAATTGTACTCAAGGTTTTATTGAACTTGATATTAAAATATTGTATTCTTTCATTCTTCCTCAAGCCAATCTGGGTGAAATCCGTGAGAAGGGTGTGATAATAAATTGGAGGGGCTAAGATAGTTAGGAACATGGCTTCGATATCATTAAATGAGTGAATTGATCTACTTGGTAATGTTGTATACCATTCATACACTCTTCTTGATAAGGTTTGCAAAAATAACCTTACCATGACATCATCATACTAAACACAATGAAAGTCACAAACATCAAGAAATAAGTGAAGGTGCCTCTTTGCATCGACTGTTTTGTCTCCAGAAAATTCCTTCAGGGTACCCTTAGGGAGAAAAGAGAGATCATGTTGCTCACCTAGAAGATTCAAAGGGGAACCTCTTATTCTTATTTTATTTTCAAACCTTAGGTTTTCTTGATTTCTTATAGCATCTCTTCCACCTCCTTGTCTCTCCTCATGATGCTTGTCTCGCAGTTGTTCCCTTATTTATGCCATATCCAGAGAGATTCCAGGACTATAATTTTCACTTATCAGAATAATGATTTGCCTACTTTTACTTCTAGTAATGGGTCCCTTGAATTCGTCCAACTTCAATCCCAACCTTGTTCTCGTGCTACTCTAGCTAGCCTATGGTTTCTTTGGTCTTTTCACTCATCTCTACTCTGTCTCTGGAGGATATCTCTTTCTTATTCTTGGTCTAAGATCTATCAGGACCTTTCTAATTCTTCATGGGTCTTGGATATCCTTATTACAAGATTGTATAGCTGGTGTAATATGCTTCATTGATTGTTCAATACAATTTCCAAGTGGGGCTGAAAAGCCTGGTAAAATTCATATATTTAAAAAAAATGCTAGACCAGATTCCAAATTTAATTTTGCTCCCCATTGTGGTCACAAAAAATGTTGACGCTTGAATCCATTAGGACCAAAATTGAAACATCGTGAGGATATAAATCTCCCTATGTTTTTATAGAAGTGGCACTCCTCTTTAATTTAATATTTTCTTGGGAATCTAGATATTTAGAATATGGGACTTTACAGAAGTTCGTCATGGTAATCAAAGAAATATAAAAATTGTAAGAAAGATAAAATGAAAATGCTTTCTTTTATTTTTAAACAAATTTCATAAGAAATGACCAGGAACCGAGCACATTCACACATTTAAAGAAAATAAGAAAAATTTCCTCACATCCATCATAGTTTAAAATAAAGATTTTTGATCACATAAAAATAAAAGAAGATGATCTGCAATCATAAGATAAATTTAACAAATTTGACACATGAAAAACTTAAATAAAGATAATGATAGACCAATCTAAAATACTTTATACTCAAAACTCAGAATTACAAAGCACAGTTGAAACTGATCCTGAAATAGGTCTCTTGAAATTTCTAAAAAATATATAGTCTGTTACATATTCTTTGAAATATAAAATGAGCTTGTCTTAAAGATTGTGATTGGCGCTCCCGCGGACCATAAAGAAAAAATACACAAGAATTAATCTTGTAGAAGGAGGATGATGGGAGTTAAAAGAAAAACAAGACCTGGAAAGAAGAAAAGAGAGGTTATCAGACTTCAGTTAAACCTTTCTATTCAAATAAGTGGAGTAACTAGATGAAGGAACTGATAAAGAAAGAAGGATGTGATCAACATAAACTTACTACGATGGTCTCTCATTTTTTTCATTTTCTTGTTGGTGTCCTTTTATTGTCTTCATTAACAGTTATAGGAACCATATCAACTGTTTCTTTCGCATCACTGGTCAGTTTGTCGATAGCTTTCTTGAACCATTCTTCAATATAAATTTTCATTAGTGCCATGTTTATCTCATGCCAGATTTTTATGTTGAACATATTGCCCTCCAATTATCTCAAATCAGTGGAAATGCCAAGTAATGCTTCTTCAATGTCTTGATTCTTCACGGAGTAGTCCACTAGCCAATTTTCTATGCCGTCCTCATCATATTCAAGTATACCATAGAAATTTTCAACTAACAACCCTTTAAAAAGCTCAACTTGTTCTTCAAACTGTTGCTTTGTTAGGAATATTGAGTTGAGAATGTTGATATTATGGTAACTGGGGGAGGTATTTACCTCCACATGTAAACCTGAAAAAGATAGAATACTCTGGGAAGCAAGAAGAAACCATAATGAGTTGGCTAATAACCCTAGAAGACTTATTGGCTCAAGAAGATAATTTATAATAGGTTATTAGCCTCCAAGAGAAGAAGTTGTCCATAAATAATATTATATACTCAACAAATAGATACCCAAAATGAGAAGTCAGCCCTGGAAGTCAGCCAGAATTAGTATAAATATAGGAGGACAGTTCTCATTCTGGCAGGCAGTCTCAGAATTGTAGTGCCCAGTCTTGTGCGCATTGCAGTTGCCCAGTTTCTGCGCAGGTTTAGAGGAAAGTTGTCGTTGCAGCTGCTGCAGCTGGCAGTTACGCTTGGACTATCTCTTAGCTAGGGTTTGGACTATCTGATTATCTCTTTGTGATGCGTTATCCTTGAGGAAAGGTGTGCTACCCTTTGTTTGGCTATCTAGCCTAGGGTTTGCTTCTGGAGTGATTCTCTGTCAAGGTTAATGTGCTTGAGGGTGGCTTCGGCCTATGGTTGGGTGAAAAGTGTATTTTCAATGGTAAAACAAGCAAACATCTTTCATATTATAACAGGTTATGGGACCATACATCCTTCATTCATTCTAAATGATGGAAGGAAACATATCCGCTAGGATATTGAGCTCACTGAGGGACTACCACTAGGGTTACTAGCAGAAGCAGCTTCCAAGACATTATCACTAGCGTTACTAGAAGGAGAAGTTGCAGAAACCCTAATCCTTTTGTTTAGTCACCTTAATTGAAGGGATTGACCTAATCTCTGGACAGATCAGTGCGCCCTAGCCTAGCGCATCTCCTAGTACTCTCAGCAAGCCAAGACATCAAGTTTGATTTTGTGTTCAAATCTAGGGTTTGACCAAGTAAAAGAAGCCATGACTTACTCTATGAAGTCAGATAACAAGTTAGATGTAGCTTCTAACTTCAAATCATGGAAGAAAAGTATTGATCTCATCCTTGACAAGAATAAATTGATGGATATAGTGAAAGGAAAGATCGTGAAACCAGAGTTTGAAGAAGGGAAAGAGAAGGAACCGTAGAACGTTGTAGCTATAGAGAAGTTCAAAGATAGTGACATCAATACCATGATGATCATAGTGGATTCTATCAAATACCACTTGATATCCTACATCTACCATCTTGACTCATCAAAGAAGATGTACGATGCCCTAACAAACCTCTTCTCAATCAGAAACATTGGACAAGTAATGAGTCTGAAGAATGAGCTCGTGACATGAAGATGAATGATGATGACAACATAACATCATATTTTGTGAGAATTTCTTAGTTAAGAGATCAACTACAAGCTATTGAAGAGATCATCTCAGAGAAGGAATTGGTAAATATAGTACTCATCCAAGACATGGGATGCATTTGCTGCAAGCATGAACACAAGGAAGTAGTATCCAACATTTGAAGAAATGTGGACTTGCTATGCTCAAGAAGAATCAAGGATCAGTGCAAAAGAGAAACCCCAAAAGAAGTACGATGATCAAGCCTTCACAACAAGATTCAAGAATTTCAGGAACAAAAAGAAGTTTGGTTCAAGGAGGAAGCCAAATCAAGAGAAAGACATTTCAGAAATACAATGCTTCAACTTTCGAAGGTATGGTCACTACAAGAATCATTGTCCTGAGCTAAGGAAAATAAAGGAGAAACACGAAGCATCAATTTCCGAAGAAAAGGAACCTACAAAGAAGACTAAGCAGGATGAAAGATATTTCTTCTCCTAAAGGTAACAATACTCTTCTTATTTCTTGTACATATCTTGTATATATATCTCTTGGAAGATAATGTGTTCCAAGAAGAACTATACCTATGGAAGAACAACAAGATAAGAATGGATATCATTAGATAATACACATGAAAATATGAAATACAAATCATGTGGAAGCTATTGCAAGATAAGCTGAATCAATCATGAAGAGACTTAGAAGAAGAAAAGACAGAAAGAAGTCAACAATCGAGATGAAATTGGAAAAAGACTTATGACATTTTGTAGAAGACAACAAGATGGAAGCGTGGATTCTGTTAGACAAGAGAGCCAATTATATATTGTAGAAGACAATAAGGATGCAGATGGAAGCGTGTACTCTGTTAGACGGAGGGAGCCGATTATATGCACTCTTACATGAAGCAAGGATTAGGAGTGATTTAATCCTATGATCCATTGAATATGATGAAGTATATATCCATGGTAGTAACCATGAAAGACAATATGTGTTCAGTTCAATCTCAAAATAAGTGTTCTTCAAAGAGAATCCTTAAAGTATCCCTAGTTGTCCATCCAGATCCATGATCCTATGATGAAAGGAAGAAGTGGAATATCTAGGGCATGGAATCTATAAGAAACTCCATGGACCCAAGAGCTAAAGAAAAACATGAGGAAGAACATGAAGATTCCAAGAAAGAAAGAGAAACCAGAACAACCAGTCATTGTATCAAGAATCACAAGATTATCGGCCTAATATGAACTCACTAAAAGAAATCAAGCAGAAGAACTGAAAGTCATCATAAAGAACAGTGTATGGAAGACTTATGAATAAAACCATTGTGATATCTAGAACTAGAGGTTCTCCCAGATGGAGGGAGAAGAATATGATTATTACTTGTTCCAGTAAACCATACTTATCTCTACATGAGTCATTATATCATCCGCAACATCCATGAGTTGGAGTTCTACATCAGATGAATGCAAAGAATGTTCTCTAGAGAAATTGAATAAAGAGCATATGAAGAGCAACCTCAAGACCCTGAGGCATACCAGAAAGAGACCCTTGAATGCAGACAAAAGAAGACAACTTGGTGGAGAACCTCCAATGCACAACAAAATCATGGTGAAGATTTTCTATAACAGAGATATTGTATCAAGATGATTACTCAGTAGATCAGATCTCATGATGATAGAAGAAGTGCCACATGGATATGTTCCAATTTTTCCAACAATTATATACTCTATCGATAAGAGCTACATGAATCCTTCATAGAAAACCAGTGTTTCGGACCAAAGTGCATTTGAAATCAAGCGTTACATTATCCGTGATGAAGTCCAGAAAGGAGAAAGTGGTTCTCCAATACATATCTCCATAGATGAGCAGATAAGCAGACATTTTGGTAAAGCTTCTATATAATATGAAAGATTTTGCATACTCAAGCTAGAGCTCGTGGAGACAACTTCCTTATTGAAAAAAGAAGAGATGACTCCCAGGTTGGGAGGGAGCACTGAAAATATTATTGAGGACATTCATTTTCAAGATTAAAAAATAGTCTAGCTTGGACAGATTCTTTCTTGTTCGGAAAGTGGATTGAGATTTCTGACGGACAACAATTTCCCATTATGGTTAACATGGGAAATGGTCCATATTGTTGATGTATCATAGACAACGACTTCCCATTGTGGTTAACATGGGGAGTGGTCTAGGGAAGTCTCTCTTCTTGAGGGTTACTCAAGAATATTGGCCCACCTCGTCGGACATTGATTCCTCATGTCACTCAAGAACACACCCACCCTCGTCGACATTACTGATTCCTCATTGTGTTTAAATTACGAGGAACAGGTTTTGGAAGTTGATACAAGATAGACTTTTCCTCTTATGGTTAACAGAGGAACTATTCTAGATAGTCATTTCTTAGGGTTTATACATCCTCTAGGGTGCACTTTGATTAGTGTAGGAGGAATGGGCCCAGGTGGGGAAATGGTCCAGTCAGAAATCGTGGATGTGCATTCTTTAGGTTTATACATCTCTCTCTCTGTGGTGCACTTTGATTAGTGTAGGAAGAATGGCCTAGGGTGGGGAATGATCCAGTTCAGAAGACATGATAGTTATTCTTCCTTTCTTTAGAATAATAGTCCAGATAGCCCATCATTGTTGTTCTACTCTGAGGGTATATATTATTTCATATCTCACAAACATGAGTTAAAGATTGGCCCAGATGATCTCGGGGCTTTATATCATAACACTGTTTCCTCATTCCGTGTCGAGCATCGATGATTGTTGCAGTGAATATTGTATGACAATAGATGCATACTAATGTGGTGGATGTGTTACACTATTCTTGACTATATTAATAACGGGATCAAGTACTTTACTTGTTACTTGGTGTGGTAGTGCAACACCTGATTGTAAAGCTATGTAATTACTTCATGGGATAGACACTAAGAAAGTTCTATTTCGACCGACGGGGTTTGAAGACTATCAAGGCCATTGGAAATAATTATCACTAGATGAATGATGAACAGATTTTCCAGATAGAAAAATGGTTTTAACATTTTACCTTCTAGATTAGAAGAATGGCTCTTGTATCAATTTGTGGAGTGAGCATCATGTCTTATTACTCCGATAGAGTATGGTTTCAAGAGATGATGCGACTGATGATGATGATGGTGCTTATGATCTAGTCTATATAACTATGTTGATTCTACCGAGTGAATGGTGTGTTTTGTGCTCAAAGACCATTACCTATAATACCTCCCTAGCTAGGAGGGAGTGTTGATATTATGGTAGTTGCAGGAGGTATTTACCTCCATGTGAAAACCTGACAAGGATAGAATACTCTGGGAAGCAAGAAGAAACCCTAATGAGTTGGCTAATAACCCTAGAAGACTTGTCGGCTCAAGAAGTTAATTTATATTAGGTTATTAGCCTCCAAGAGAAGAAGTCGGACATAAATAATATTATATACTGAACAAACAGATACCCAGAATGAGAATTCGGCCCTAGAAGTCAACCAGAATTAGTATAAATACAGGAGGCCAGTTCTCATTCTCGCAGGCAGTCTCAGAATTGCAGTGCCTAGTCTTGTGTGCACTATAGTTGGCCAGTTTCTGCGCAGGTTTGGAGGAGAGTTGTCGTTGTAGCTGCTTGTGGACGGGCGAAATTGATCGTCCTTCAACTAGAAGAGCGATTATGGTCCAAGGTTGTCTAAATAACCCAAGACGTTTGATGTAACTCGTTCTGACGGATTTAATGGCTCCGTTAGCCAATCTAAGAATCCTAAAAGAAACAAATAAAAGAGAGAAATAACTAACTAATTACTAAAAACACTATATATATGTACATATGTTCAAATTTAACTATAGTAGTTGTATTTAAACAAAAGATATACAAGTCTCGTTTATTTACATGATTTTACAAGATGCAAGTTTTAATCGAAACTTATGAAAATCGATGAAAAATGATTACTTCTAGGAAGCAGATAAAAAAAGCACATAAAAATATTTATTGTTTTTCTTTTATAAATTTAAAGAATCTTGCAAAAAAGTTAATGAAACATGAACATGTGGATAGTCAAAGCTAAACCATACATTCATTATTTCATTCATAAACAACTTAACTAAATAACACACATAATAACTTGTCGCTAATCAACGAAATTGGTATTTATCTTTCTGTGTTGTATGAGCTCCTGCATGTACTGTTGTTAAGGGAAACCTATAATAGAACAATACTAGCACTTCCAGAATACATTCAGAGAAGTATTTGATATTTGAGTAAATTAATAACAACATGAAGACAACTAATTAAAAATCATGTGATCTTAAGATAATCAATATTTAATTCTGGGTATTGATATTATCCATCATTTAACATTAGAAATAAATTCCATAATAATCAAATGATTGATTGATCACACATAAAAAAATATGGAATAAGAAATTATGGGCAGCATATAACATTTAACAGTATGAAAACATGATATGATGACAAGCTAAAGCTAAAATCAACCATAATAACATTTTCATAATACAAAAACAATTAAAGAATTAAATGGAATAAGTATCACACAGGTCTAAAGCCAAAGGTGAGTTACTTTCCCATATTCTTTCGCAAAATCACATGCACATATTGTAGTCCTGGAAGAATTGTTTTGGATAATAAACTCTTAAAGATTGGAAAAAATAATATATAAATAATAATAATTAACCATGTATTGATAAAAAAATACTAAATCTATTTAAATCAATGCATAATCCATTATTGAAAGAATATGAAGATATTATATGAAAATAAAACCATTTTACTTACAGGACAAAAGCCATTAAGCAACTTGGAATTCTATATTCTTCTTTAAAAATACTCGTCCATCCTCCCAAAGCTTCCATCCATCCATTACTCCATTTGAAAAGAAATAAAAAGTTTACGAAAGCAATAATATGCAAAAGAGAAAGGATTAAAATCCTCCTCTCCAATTCTTGGATCTCCTTGGCTCTGATCTTTCTCATATATTTATAAAATGAATGAATAGTCTGGGCGTCACTTTTAATTTCTGCCACCTGAAATTTGCCTCTCAAAGAGACCCAAATATCTCTCAAATCATGCATTTTTTTGGGAAAATCTCTAAGCGGAAGGTAAGTGGGTCCATTTTGGTTCTGGGTTTTCAACTGTTTCTCCAAATTCCTCAAGGTTTTGCTGCAATTAGTCATGCAAAATCGTGTGTCTGATCTTGACGCCTTTCCAAATTTTATTTGTTCTTGCTCATAAAATTATTTGTAGAAATCCAAAATTATTTTTGGATCAATCATATTGAACGTATTTGGATAATAAAATCAAGCCATGATCATATCTATATCAAATATTTGATAATATAAACCTGTGAAACAAAAAGAAACCTAAATTAATAACCTAAAAATTGTGAATAAAACAAAATCTAGAAAAATAAAAAAAATGAATTTAAACTAACTATAACCTATAAACAAACATTATTTATATTTTCCTTTCAAATATGATCTTAATTCTAGAAGCTTCAAGTTAATGGAGAAGAGAATAAAATCAAACAAATCATAGATAATTCTTTTTTATTTTTTATTATTATTATGAGATGCAAAAATGAAAAAAAAAAATTAATTAATTAATATCACCAAATGATTTCATGAAAATGAGAAACCAACCAAGATATTATTTGATGAATTATTGAACACATTATTCAAAATAGTCAAACTTGCTAATGAGCAAAAGAATAAACACATAATCATAATTTAAACAAAAGTGAACTTTTGATAAAAAAAATTAACGTTTTTGTTTAAATTGAGATTTTTATGCTCGTTTTTAACTTTTGACATATACTCTTGTAATAAATGACTCATACTAAAGTGAATTTCTTAATTTTGTCTCAAAGAAAACCAAGGAATGGAACTATTTGAAAAGATTGATTCTGTATCTCATTATAATTATCAAGATTTTAATAGGGGCCCTTTAAATTTTGTAAAAATATAAGGGGAGTTGTTGGGGCCCAACACTGTTGCAGCTAGAAGTTATGCTTGGTCTATCTCTTGGCTAGGGTTTGGACTATCTCATCATCTCTTTGGGATGCACTATCCTTGGGGAAAGGTGCGCTACCCTTTGTTTGGCTATCTAGCCTAGGGTTTGCTTCTGGAGTGATTCTTTGTCAAGGTTAAGGTGCTCAGAGGGTGGCTTCAGCCTATGGTTGGGTGACAAGGGTATTGTCAATGGTAAAACGAGAAAACATATTTCATATTCTAACAGAGAATTAGTTTGGGGTATTTTACTTTGTTAGTACTCCCCGATAAGTCTATCTATGTGAGCCTCTTGAATAGATATTCTCCCTTTGATATAGCTTGGTCGTATCCTTGAACAATATTATTTAAGTTTTTTATCTTTTCTTTCCAACACGCGTTCAACTGGTTTATCCAACTTGGGGAGGGAAGATCCTCCTCTCTTATCCTTAGTTTTTTCATGTTGGAAACTCTATTTCCAAAGGGTAGTACAACATCAAGGTAAAAACATTCTTCATTTTTCAGGTTGGATTGCAAATACTCATGAAAGGCATGTGCCCTCAATCCAAAAGAAGCAATGTTTTTCGAAGTTTCCCATTCCTGTGTGATCAATGCCATTTTTTTCTTAATATTTTTTTCTACATAGCTCACGGCTGATGTAAGTAGGCTTGAATATCCTTTCAATTCAACAACGGGTGTGGTGGGTTCGACTATTGTCAAAGGAAAGGAAATAAGTGGAATATGCATTAAGGAGTCTTCTAGTTCCTTGAACCTTTCTATCAACTTTGTGTTTTCTGCTTCAATACCACTGATGGAGTCATCCATAGAATCCTAGTTGCTCTGTGAATTTTAGAAATATGGGAAGGCATCATATCTCTTAGGTCAACCTCTGGACGATATTTTCATTTCTTATTCTTCATATCACCTTTCTCAATAGTCAATTTCCTGGATTCCCTATCAAAGACATCGCTCTGAAAATAAAATGACTCTTCATCATTGAAAGTCTCATTGTCAATGATTTCCAATGATGAATTATGATGGGTTGTGTTCCCTGTCTGATCCATTGTGGGAAACGTCTTCTCGATATCCACCTCGAGCTCCATGTCTTCAAGGGAGAATTTGTTGATGTCACTTTCTATGCAGTGGTCTTATTCCTCTTGCACAACATTTTTCCTCTTTTTTCTCAGCGGAAGCTTGTGTGAGACCTCTATTTTTCCCTAAGGGGGATTCTTTTCTCCTTTTCTGTTGGAACTAGTGTTGATAACTTTCCTGGTTAGGTGCGCCACTGAAGCATTGCTCCGAGATGTGGTAGTCTTAGGAGTGATAGTTGGGGACTGGGCGCTCTTCTCGTTGTGACCCTTTCCTTTCTGCTTGTAAAACTCATTAGTACTAAGTACTGTCTCCAAGACACTAGCGTTGTGAGTCAGAGTGCCTAAGTTATTATCTTCTTATTTACTCAAAACATTATGAATAAATGAATTGTTGAATCCTACTACGAGCATATGTTCCACAAAAATTCCGTTGTGGTCAAACCTATTTATATTTTCATCATATTTTGGATTCATATTGTGGAAGTGGTTCACAAAATCATCAATTTTTTTTATATTTATGAATATAAAGTCTCCAATTTTCCAAGGAAAGGGTATGAATTTATTTTTATGTTTCTCATGGAAAAAGTACAGCCATAAATTATATTGCCTTGCAACTTCCGTAATAAACATTTTATCAAATACATGGCATGGAATAAAGGAGGGATTTTCCTTAGAACCAAAAATAATGATAACTTTGATATTTTCCATTTGCTCCAACATCCCCTTTTTATCCAAGAATTTATTTTCCTGGTCGGATATTATGGGGGTATCTTTTCCAAACAATAGTCCTTTAAAAACTGAAATGAAATCATTGTAAACTCCATAAAAATGTAAGGAAGTCTCATGTCTCCACAATGCTTGGTACTAGAAGGTAACTAAGTCAATTTCACAGTTCACCCTCTTACATATAGACAATATTTGAAATTGACAACACAATGCTATCACAAACACCAAATAAGAAGCCATAAATAATTTCTTGTCTTTTTTATACTCTAAAAATTAGGAGGAGATCTCAATGAAAATCGGTTTTCCCCAATAAAAAATAGATTTCTCTTTGATTGTAAAATATAAGATATAAAGAATCAAGCAGGAAAGGTTGGCGATACTTTCTTGGTCTATCATCCTGGTAAACAACCAAGCAATTTCCCGAAAGGGATTTTTGAATGAGTCGACCTGCAACCTGGTAATGTCTTCTGGGATAACTGTGGGATTATCCAAGAACTCAAGAAATAGGTCAAGGTTGTTGTCATTCTTTTTTCAGGAAATACCTGCAATCCTCTCCTTTGAAGGTAAGTGTTGGCTCAAGGATATTCAACATCTTACAGAACACTTGAGGTGAAAGAGAGATAGGATAATGGTCTTGAAGTTAAATAATTTGTTGAATTGGTATGTATTTCTCAACGCATCATGCAACCAGTTTCTTGCAGTCGAAAACTTCAAGGACACACTCTGCACGAGAAATTCCAGATGTCCAGATCACTTCCTTCTAAGCAGAAGGGGATGAATAGTAAGAATACTCTCTAGACCACTAAAAGTTATGGTCCTCACACCTAAAAATATTCAAAGTATCACTACAAAACTGTTGTCGAGTTTTTGTGGCCATAAGTTGGTGAGAGTGTTCTTTTAATCCAAATAATATTTGAAATGAGCAGTTGGGAGAGATAAAAATAATATAATCTTCGGAAAATTGTGCTTTAATGCAATTTAATTAGAAATCTCATCGAGCCCTTCGCCTATTGATGATGATATTTATCAAACCTGCATGATGAGTTATTAACATCAAACCATACTAAATGCATATTGGGAAAATCATGAAGGTGTCGGGGATGGATGAGAGAAAATAGAATTTGGAAACTTTTGTGAACCCGCCAACCCACCAACCCATCATTTTTGAAAAATGACTAAGTATAGTAACTAGAAAGGGAAAATATAAGGGAGAAAACAAAATGGGAAATGAGGGTAGGTATAGAAGAGGGAAAATAAATGGAAAAAATAAGTTGGGAAAATAGAAAGGGGAGGAAAATTTCAGAAGAAGAAATTGATCTCAATATGTTTCCTTGTGTATGGATTTACCTTCATGTTGTGCAACATAGTTAGTTGACACATATACTAGTTTAGACTTCCAATGCCATAATCTTTTCACATTCAAGTATGAATATGCATTGTGTTGCGTCAGAACTAATGATGCATCCTCAATAACTCACTTTATCAGACAAAAGTCTCTATTCTTCTTCGGGTGAGACCTCCTTCCCTTGTAGAAGGTTGAATATGTTAGTGCTACTATACTACAATGATAGTTTTTTTGGTAATTTCTGAGAACCTCGATCTCCAATTTTTCACCAACAGTTCTCATTCTTATGGAGAGGTATCCTGAAAGAATATATGTGCCTCAAAGATCATGCTTTCATGAAAAATATATACTCATGGGTGGAATTGAAACACTTGGATAATATTTGAATAATCAATGATTTGGATTCCTCCACATAATGATAACTTCTATGTGAGGGGCCCACTCCCACACGTTTAACTCTTACATTTTGGGATTAATTATTTCAAACAAATCATTTCTTTCCACAAGGTCACAGGGTCGGTACCTTGTGATGTATGGAAGCTATTATGCATTGGTACAATCTCATCACAGAGGCTCCATTAGAATCGATAGTGTGCACAAGGTGAAATTCGTTTCGATGAAGAAGAATCCAATAGAAGTGATATGATAGCCTACCAAATTTCATATTTTGGGAAGAGATTTGGTGTTTGCGTATTTTTTTCACTTCGATAAGTAATGCTCCAATGAAGGGTCATTTGATATCCCTTGGTACTCATTTTAGGGTTTAAAAGGATTTGCAATTGATTCATTAAGAAAAAGGACCTTACAAAAGGAGGGTGAAACTTCATAACATCTCTTATTATAATATGTGTCCTTAGGTTAGGATTGAGACTGCATAGAAATAATATTATTTTCTTGTATGAGTAGCAAATCAAGTTATTAGTGATAAAATTCCTTGCTACAATTTTGATTGGGGGACCCACTGAAATCCTCTAGGTAAAACAATTTTAGTAGGAAATTGTGTGGGCACAACACCACACATATAGGTAGGGAAACTAATCTCGAAGCTTCAATAAGTGTTACCTCTTAGGGACGTGTGACACTTTCGAAACCCTCATACATGTACTAATCCATGTAGTCTAGCAAACACCAAGACAAGAAAATAGGGGATATCACTTTACTTGCCTCACTGTGACCTCATTCTTAACTCATGTGTTAGATCAACTTCCTGAAACACATGTTGTGAAAATGGATTTATGATTTCACTAGTGACTTCTAGGTTCATTATAGGTGGCCTTGGATATTTTACTCTCCAATCCTATACCAAGGCCCTAAATCCTCTCTATTGTTGGGCTTCTATGAAGAAAAAGAGTCCAAATAGATTTTAAATAAAGGATTTCTTTTCTACATGCTAGTTTATTACTCAATGGAGTGAATGCAACTTCAATGATTTTTTGAGTCTTTTCCAATCCAAAGAATAAAAATTATGTATGAAATAGATGAAACTTTTATGTTTGATGAAATATGTCTAAGGAAGGGAAGATATCTTTTCTTTTTCATATTTTACAACCAAAAATACAACCTCACATTCACACAACAACCATACAAGAAAAGAAAAATAAATGAACAATATCCTCAAACACGAGTCACACCAATGTAATTTTTTTAAAACACTCAAAAGATTTACCCTAGCACATGTTTTTTGTTTTTCTTTGAAATGAAAGATCTTCTTAATCTAATGAAGAAAACAAATATGCAAATCAAACCATCAAACATAAAACTAATGGATGTATGATATTGATAGTGATTCTACCAAGCACACTCCAATTTCAATATGAGATCAAAAACCAAAAACTCAAACAAAGATCTATTGGAAACACTAGCCAGGTCACTACTTGCTAGGTAACTAGCTCACACAAACAAGAAATCCCAACAAAAACACTCAAAATACCTCAAATTCACTTCAAATTACGAGAATCAAAGAAGAGGCTCGAATAGGGATTGGATCTAGACTATCAAACCTCTAACAAAGTCATAAGACTAGGAAAAGCACAAATCTGATCAGGCTTATTCCAAAAAAATTGAAAAGAAGTCACGTACAGGGGAAGTCATGGACCATTAGTGCTACAACATGTAATTGTTATATAGGTGTTTGCAAGATGTACTATAGTCATCTAATGACCATTCACTTAGGTATGAATAGACAAAGTGTGACCATATACAAAATTTGGGAAAAAGGACCCAGGTTAGGTCCATATCTGTTATATCTTGAAAGAACTACTCCCTAAGTGAGTGATCAAGAATAGTCATGCCTACATATAATTTTTAGAAAACCAAAAGGTAGGGGAAATCCAAAACTAAGTAAGAATCACATATCCTTCCCCAATGGAGCTGTGATTTTTGTTTGTGGAGAATTCCCTCCTACAGATAGATGGGCACTCCCTTATATATTCTCATGATATGAGATAGACTTCAGGATATATCACTACAAGGTTTTTCATAGATCAAGCATATTTATTCGTTACTATGTCAGACAAAGAAAGGAATACCTTATGATCTAGACGTTGTCCTTTTTTATCCCGGTTGATGCATCTCTAAATATCTAGCTCCAGCTCCTGCTACATGCTTCCTTCACACAAGGAGACAACAAATACCAATCTTCAAACCCCTCTAGGAATTAGGAAATATTATATCTATACTATATCTAATTATATCTACTCAAGGGTATACTAAATATAACATATATAACTGAATGCAATAATATTGGAAGGGGAAAACGATGTATATCTATTTAAATCAATCAAAAAATATTACATAAATCATGAAGACATACCTTGAGTCATGAAATAATTCCTCCCCAATCCCTTTCTCCAGGTCCTCCTTAACCCTCACATAAGGAAGGTTGACCTTAAATGAAGAGCAAATTATAGAAGAGCTCCTCTAAGAAAATTGCGTAGGATAAAACTATAATAGATTCTTCCTTCTCTTGGCCATGGAATTCCTTCTTCATATAGATGGGTGGAGGAGGATATTGAATGCTTCTATATTTATAGAACTCAATGAGCCTCGACTATATTGATAGTTCCTAAGCTCATATCATGAGATAAACAACTCACCTAATGTTGATCTCCTCATAACTCACCAATTCTATAAGGATACAAGGGTGACCATGAGCTACATTGGTGCAACTAGTGACCAGTTGCGTGTTGTCAACTATGCAAGATGTGACCAGTCACACTCTTCTAATGGTAAATGGTGTGATTTCCCCTAAAATAAATAAAAATATAGGGTAAAATAATGTTCCTCAGTATTGAAACATCAATGGGTTATCTATATGTCGTAGGGTGGAAAATAAGGTTGTAACACCAAGGATAGGTAGTTTTATTCACTTTAGGAAGAGGTTTTTTAATTTTTCTATTCCATATAAAGGAATATTAAGACATGATCTTTCACTCAAGAACCTATTTCATGGGACCCATGGGTTTATTTCTATCCTGGTGATCTCTTAAATACAACCTAGAAGATGATTTTGCAATGGCCCCTGTGTGGATTATACTACCTCATACTTCAATTATGTTCTAGGATGATATTACTCTTAGATATTGGGAATAAGTTTGGTAATTTTATTTATAGAGTAGAACCAAAATGTAGTTTGTACTTGTGTGCCAGAATTTATGTTGAAGTAGAATTGTAAAAGGGCCTCCCATAGGCAATACAAATTAATATGGGTAGATGGATCCATCTTCAAGCCCCGCATTATGAGCAGATTCCATTCAAATTCAATTCATATCACTAGTATGAACACTATCGATAATTGTCCAAAGATATAGGAAAATAAGTTTTCCTAAAAGTAGAACATGAACACCATCAATAATCAAGAACATAATCATTTCAAGATAGTCTCAAACAAGAGAAAAAATAACCATCCCAAGGTGGCACAACAAATTTAAATAAAAAAAATTCCATCCATTGTGAAGAGAAATATATATGAGGTTCTTGAAGTTACAAAGGAAGAAGGAAAGGATAGTGTAAGGGAAAACCCATCCATAATCTCATCAAAGACTAAATATGTATTAGAAGCATATGAGGTACCAAAAAAAAACAAATATGGTAACAAATAAAATAGAAAGGGATCCAATGCATGAAATACTTCAGGAACAAAAAGGGACTTCCATGGAAACAAGGGAATTCTTATGGAACCAACTCCTTTGGAACCATCAGAGGAAGAAGCAAAGGAGGAAGAAGAAGAGGAAGAGAAGGATGCAAGGGAAAAAGACATTCTTGCTAAGCTCGTAATGTCGCAAGTATGTTTGTTTGAGACTTATGAATCATTATCTTTCATAAATGCCCTAAAGAAAGGATCTCATCCCTATTAACCTCTCACAATGGGAAGAAAAATTGGTGTAGGAAAATAGATAAATAGAAGCAAAGTCAAATATATTCTTGGGCCATCAGTCAACTCCAAAAATTGTTCTTAAGGGGAAGATAAATTTCCCAAAGAGTTAGTTATGTATTGCAAACTTGTTTTAATTATAGGCCAATTCTATAGGATTCATACCTATAGACCTCTTTGTTATGAGTCTGAAATAGATAGAGCAATTAATCCTTCAGGAAATCATTTTGAAGTTTGGACATTTTTTGAAACTTGAAATTTCAAAAATCTTTTTTTAATTGTATAATATGGTGTATAGTGTGACCAAAATAAATTTTTAATACAAGTATTAATTATTTCTATTAAAAAAAAGTATCACTACGCTATTACATAGTAATTAGAATAATTCATCATTTAATTTTATGTCTCGCGCCTTTTTAATCCAAATTTGGTCTACACAAAGACGATTAGCTATATGCATAGGCTTTATGATGATCATCAATAGCAAGGTTCAAGGCTATGGGTGAGGAATGAGATTATGTTTTTGGTGTGAAGGGCCACATTCCATCACAATCAATTTCCACTCCTACAATAATACCAAATCATAAGGAAATAATATGAAATGCAAAGTTGCAAGGAAAATAATTTATTTTTTTTAAGAAAAACGTATATCGTGTATTTAAAAAATAAAACCATGAAACCTTTCCTCAATGGTAATAAGAGAAGATAAAAAGGAGGATAAATGAACTTGGGGATGTTGAAGGAATAAGGATGCTTGAACTTCCATCTACCCTCCAACTGATACATTCTCCTATATACCATTTCCCCACAAAGGAAGAGGGGTTCTCTAGTTGAGAGTGAAGGAAATGTTTCCCATAATTCCTTGTGGTGCATGAAGATGAACCAAATATCATGTAACCTACATATTTCCAAATAGTAAAGAGTCTGGTTGAAGCCAATTGAATTTCAATTTTCCCATTAAATTTTCTAGAGTTAATAATGTCTCCTTGTACATTGATTTATCTCTTTGTGTTTTTTATTTTTCTATGTTAACTATGCATTTTTAGTGGCTTCTCTGAAGATTTGATTACTATTCTATGTATTTTTTTATGATCCAAATGCTTAAATATCATAAAATAACATAAGTACACACCATGTACATAATTTCAACGTGGAGCACAACTCCAATATATTTAAGTTACACAATAACTCATTAAAGAATAGGGGAACCCCCTCCAAATAACCAAATGTTTTTCATACTTCACAATCCCCCCCTTGATAATGAATACATGATCTCTTATATATATTTATTCACACTTTCACATGAGGCCCCTTTATCACTAGGACAACCCTATTACATATGTATTTACACATTACATTTACATTTAGGCCCATATATCCCCCCCCTTAGGGTCATTTCATATACATTTAGTCATATATATTCCCCCCTTGGGTCATAATAGAGTACCCTACTTCAAAAGGCTTTGTCCTCAAAGCTTTGCATTTAAAGGCTTCACATGTGATGAAACCAAGTAATATGACTTTCTTATGTTCCTTCTTTCTTCATTCCATTGTTGGTGATCTATCCATCCAAAACCAATTATTTTCGGTCTTAATCCTTGGTGTCTAGTTGTTGAATAATTTTATTTCCTTTGATTCCATGTATTTTTGTTGAAGCTTCTCCAATTTGTATTCGTTTTTGGTCTCTGATAATATCTTGTTGAAGAGTAGTTTGGTGATGCCTTGTTCCATGAATATTGACAAGTATTCCATCTTCTTCCTTCATAATGTTGATATTGTCCTTCTTGTCTTCCTTGAAATGTTTCTTGTTAATGAGGGTGTCGATACGGTTTCACATTTGATGGTATTCCTTCACTCTGCACATGCATTTCATCTATATTCTTTTCAATGACAATGGAATCCTCAATCATCTTTTCTTGGTATTTGATTACTCTATCCTTCAATATAATACCATCATATTTGGCATATACATCCTCTATATGGAGTTCAACTTCTTCAAGTATATTTTGTTGACCTTCTTGAATCTTGTCTTCTTTCTTCTTTTGAAGCTACAATGTGATCCCATCTAACAAATTTTGACATCCTTCTTTAATTCTAGCTTGTATTTTTTATTTTACCTCATCATTATTTAAGGATTCCTCAACCTTCATGCAAATTTCATCTTCTAATCTTTTTCTAGATCCTTCATTCAAGATTCTTCTTTCTTCTTTATTTTGAAAATTCTTCTTTTCTTCTTTAAATATCTTAACCTCATATAATAGTTTTTTATTACGGCTTTGTAATCTACATATCTCTTCATCTTTATTTTTTAAATCTTCCCTTGATTCATCTTTTTCCCACTTGCCTTTGCTAGTCTTTTCTTGCTTTAGGTTCTTAACCTCCTTAAGGAGTGATTCATTAAGGGATATTATCTTAGATATATCCTCACCCTTCTTCTTAATATCTTCCTTTTCTTCTTTTAATTCATATTGAGTTCTATACACTTCCTCCAATTTTGTATCCCTGATCCATTTATCTGAGAAGATTTTTTCAAATTCTTCCGATGTGGAATGGAGTCTAGTATCTTCATCAAGGATTCACCACCACTTATGAGATCCACCTGAAAAATAAAAATATAACCCAAAAGGACCTATACCAATCCTCATACAATATTCCTTTACCATCCTCAACTATTCCCTGGGACTAATTTCATCTGTATCTTCATCTCCACTAAAGTTAGGTATTGTCATTGATTCTTAATTAAGGTCTAACCCCAATCCTTGACTTCCAACCTTCGTATATTAAGTATAAATGTACAAAATAGTTATAATCCTTGTTCCAATATAATATTATAGGTTTTATTTTTCCAACGGATTTTGAATTAGATCAATCAGACATTCCAATAAAAATTTATGATAGTTTTAAGTCAACATACCTTGGAAACCTTGATTTGGAGCATGTCCTCCCGTCTGACCTTAGCTCTGATGTATCTCTGCAATTTAGGCCCTTCTTAGTCTGAAATTGTGACCTCTAGTACTATAAAATTTATTCTTTGCAATGCCACAGGTTTGACCAAAATTTTATGTGCCAAGTAGAATTTATGGCAACTTCTTCACACCTTAATGATTTTTGGCCTTTCCAGGAGAGAGCACTTGTAGAGCGTGCCCCGTGCACAGTAATTGATATAAAATTATTAAAATTATACCAGAAATAATATGTCATGTCCATTATTCAATGCAACTTGTCTCATGAAATTTGTATCCTCTATGAAGACTTTATGGTTGTTTTACCTGGAACTCCTGTTTGAGACTAGTCAATAGGACTAGTTAGATACCCTATCTTACACAGGGTATATATACCAAATTAGGATGACCCGGAAGTTGAAATACATATGTATTTACAAAATTACATGTACATTTAGGCCCATATATGCCCCCGGTTAGGGTCATATCATAAACATTTAGCCATATATATGCCCCCCTTGGGTCATAACATATTTATTGAGATAGTATTTTATTCATAGTTGTAGTGTTGGAGGTTTTATTCATATTTACATTAGTTTATGTGAAAATGTGTAACCCAATATCTCTCTCTCCTTGAATATTGGTTTATATCTAATATTCAAGATTAGTGGAAACTATTATTTGGTTGTTACAATATTGTAAGGAGTTTCTAGATCTATTTATCTTGTGAATTTGACTATTAGAGGTGAGGGAAAAAACCAATATGATTTTCCATGGCTACAATGAGATAACTATTAAGTTTTAGAGTTTTATTTTTTTTCTTGTATATTGATTAGGGATAGGATAAACCCCATCAAACCTCAGGAATCCATCCCATTGTTGGTTTACACATTGATCAACACCTACAAGTTGTGCAACCATTTTTCTCACTAATTAACAAGCCATACGGGGTCACATGAGTCATATTCTTGATTAACACTTCATTTGAATCCATGTCTTATTCTCTTTTTCAACTCATCAATTTTGATGTATTTCCAAAATTTTGACTTCATATTTTGTATGCTTCTTGAATGGTGTATGGACCAATGGAGATGGCATTGTGTTGTTCTTTTCATTTGTGCCACCAGCTCAGCCCTTGTATATGTCAACTAATGTCCATATTTTTTATGTTAATGATTGGTGATTAGAATAATTAAATTTTGGTTATGAATAGAGAGAATTTGGAAGTAAAATCATCTCCAAGCCAATAAGTGTCCATTGAGTTCATATACTTTTGCATTAAGGACTTACATTGCAAAAATATCCGAGAACAAGAAACCAAAGGTAATTTACTACTGCATCTTGCATGTCAGTCTTGAATTACATTTAGGAATCACAACAAACTATAAATTATTTGGGAATATGTGTTGGTGAAATGGACAGTATATAATCCTACCATTTATGGATCATATGGTATTACAGCCCAAGTTTGAATATACTTGGTGAGACCTATATTGTAATCTCCCACAATGAATAGAGGAGAAGTGGAAAATAATTTTTTCCAATGCTATAGAGAAGAAGAGAACCAACAATGATAGAGGGTCATCATGAATAAGATAAATAATAAGATCCCAAGGTTAGGTTGGATCAACTAGAGCAAATCATTTCCACACCAACGTTGATGGTAACATAGTTGTTGCTAGTGGAGGGTATGGAACCAACTTCAACAAAGACTTTTCATGAAGATTCTAAGAAACAGGAAAGGAAAGTAGATATAGAGAGAAATACTAAGATAGTGATGGGAGAATAAAACTATAGAAAAACGTAGGTACCTCTTAGTGTAGAGGAAAATGTAGACATCAAGCCATATTTGGCAAGTTGATGACATAAAAATGAACTAGTGGATAAAATAGATGGAGTTGTACTTATGTGTACACAAAGTCATCAAGAAGAAAAAGATTGCATTTTATTAGTTGAATATTGAAGGCCATGATTTGGCATGATGGGAGAGTGATGCAATAGGCAGAGCACTAGAAAATGAGCCACCAACGATCAATTGGGATATGTTTAAGGACATGATCACAAATTAGTTCTACCCAATTGGATATGAGGAGGACCAACAAATTGCATGGCATTATTTTATGCAGAAGCAAGGGAAATCGATGCAGTAGTTCACAACAAAGTTCTCAAAGAGAGCTATTCAATTGGGTGTCTCCCTCAAAAGACTAGATATGCTAATCAAGTATTTGGGAGCATTTCTACCTTAGATTCAACATCAACTGATATTGTTCAAACCTAAGATGACCAATGAAGCCATTTTTCAAGACAATACCTCAAAGGAGACAAGAAGAGGAATATTTTGGGAATGCACAAGAAAATGGAACCACAAGAGCAATAGAGAAAATGGAAAAACAAGAAGTGGAATGTATAAGCTGGTGAATTATTGGTATCAAGTCTTGGATTCATTTTTGTGTGAACATCCCATAGTTTTATGACTATGCGAGGATTGTGTATCAAATAAAGAACACATAAATTTCATAGTGTAGCATGCACTTGTGTAAGTATGCGAGGATGGTGCACTAAAGGAAGAGTGCACACATCCCTGAATTTTGCGCACACCAGATTAAGTGCAAAGTTTTGAGCCAAAGATCCTTTGTATATATGTTTGTGTTTTAAGGCTAGTGATCCTGGATGTAAAAGGCTAGTGCACCTGTATTGTAAATATAATCACCCTCAATATTGTTAATATAATCACATAACTACGTGCAGACTCAACTCGGACAAAAAGAGATGGGGGGCTAAACTCCATAGAAAAAGGAAAAAGGGGAAGCTTAAATCAAGGGAATATTTTATTAATATTTCTGAAAGTTTAATTTATGGATAATTATTTATCCTATGTTATTGAGGGTAGGGAACAAGTCACCAAGTGGATAAAAGCTAGTCTTGAAGGTGACAAGTGTCTACTTATGACCATGCAGATATATTATTGATCCTTAATGTATTTTTATGGAAAAATGATTTTGGACTTCATCTTGGCTACCATATGAGCTTGAATTGTCTAACCATATTTGTATGTGGCCTGTAATGATCTGTACTTGAGAATTTTATCACCTATATGTAAGGAAAATTATCACACATTCTAGGATCATTCAGACAAACTTTCTCTATGAAGGAATACGTATTTTGTTGTAACTATTGGAATTTCTTAATCATGTGTTGGGAAATACTTGTTACTATCGAAGAGGTGGTTTTCCAAGATTGTGACCATTCTCTCCAGGTGAGATATTTTTTTGTTGAAGAGGTGGGTTGGTATACCCATGAGCATTCTCTCTAGGTGAGATTTTTTTTATAATTGTTCCTTGGTGAACTGGGCATTAGATACAAGGATCTGAGACTTTATGTCCAACCTATTGTTGAAGCCTTGGAAGGGAATTGGTGTAGTTGAAGGACTATTGAGTAGAGACGGGGCTCACTTTCTAGGGTAGGACAAGCATGTGGGAAATGAGGGACTATAAGCTAGTTTCACTAGTTGGCACCTTGGACCAAGTATTTTACTGAATATCAGACCATAGCCTAGAAATAGGGACCCTTTTTCCTGTGGAGTTTAAGCCCCAGCTCAGGGGTGACCTATCGCTGAAGTATTATCAGTGATATATGGATGGGAGAAACGTTTGAGTCATGCACGCAGTTGGTGACTTTTCATAAATATAAGTGTCCTTCACAGGCTTGTTTAATTACCATGTGCTCTAATGTTCATATTTTTACATGGGTTTATCTTCCTGTATGAAATTGCATCTGAATATTGTGGTTAATTATGTGTAATGTTATTGCAGGTATGTGTGTGTGTGTGTGTTCCTCTTCCTATATGTTGTGATATATGTGGGCATGATAGTTATAAGTTTTCTTATTAGTTAAATGAATGATTAATATGTACAATATTGTTGCACATGAGAAGTATGACAATTATTATGTATTCATGTTAAGTTAAACTCCATGGTATGGTTCAAAGATACCAAGTAATGGTATGAAACACTGAGCATGTAGTGAAGTATTTCACGTTCACAAAGGCGATTGAAACTACGTGCAACATCATAATGATTGTGCATTCAGTAATATCATTTGTGCATATTGTTTGCATGCACAATTGTATATATGTGTAGAGAAGGGCTAAGAATGCATAAGATTTGTGAAATTTATTCTATTGTTGTAGTCGTATTAAATAAGTACACACGTAGGGAGAGACCCAACTTGGTTATGGGATCAGTACCTTAAGGTTGTGCACAATTATTTTGTTCAACTTGTAATAGGGAGTGTTATAAGTAGTATCCACACACTAGTGATTTTGACATAGCATGGTCCAGTAGTGAACTTGGGCTACTATAAAGAATATCCTAGCAGAAAAAGTTGAAGTTGTAGTGATGTGGACAAGCTTGGGAGGCTAGGGACGTTACATTCTAGTATCAGAGCCATTGGTTCAACACTGAACTTGTATGCAACATGAAATATATGTGTGTGATAAGTATTGGTGTCATGCAGTGCAGAGTTATTTTACACGGAAAATCATTGGTGCATGGTATAGAGTTGTGATGTGTGCAAAAATAGCAATGTGTGGGTGTGCAAAGGGGATGATCAAATTTCCAAAAGGCTTGGGAAGACAAGATGAAAAGAAAGGTGGAACAAAGGAAGAAAAGGACTAAGCCACCATTTTTCAAAAATAATGTGCAAGGATAGCCAACTTGCAAGGAGTATATAATGATTGAGGAAATGAAAATGAGGCCAAGGAAACAACCAATGAAGTGTTGGGGTTGTGATGGAAACCATATTTTTAGATATTTCCATCAAAGAGGTGAAAAAGCAAGGAATACACATAGTGTACAACAAGTTATGGCAGTTGAAGACATGGGTAGAAGTCTTCCTAGAATTTACATAGCCCTCAACAACAAGCAAGTTGAGTTTCAGTTGCACATGATCGAGGTGGAAGGAAATATTTTTTGTTTTGTTTCCTAGTTTGTTTGTGACTTATGAGACTAGCCTGTGGCTGAGAAACTACGACTCAGGGGTATCTAAGCCATCAAAATCACCCCAGGATCTCACCCCACCTGAGCCACACCAACCCTTAACATGGTTAGATTTTTTTTCCCCACAGGTTTTGAACCGATGACTTTAACATCACGGAGTTCCATAACAACACACTCCCTCACCAACTGTCCTACGCCTCAGGGACTAAGGTGGAATGAAATATTAATGATCAACCTATTTATATTTTAATTGACTTGGGAACTATTCATATTTATCTAGATCCTAAAATGGTTTAAATATTCCAATTGTCGAGAAGCAATCTTGGAAAACCTTGGTTGGTGCAGTTAGATACAGGGAAAAAAAGGAAAATTAATGAGATGTTCAAGGCATGTTCAATGGAAATGAATGGAATGCACACAAACATTGATTTGGATATCATAAATTTGGGCTCGTATGATTGTCTCATTGGTATGGATTGGTTGGACTAGCAACATGTTGTTCTAGATTGTTATAATAAGGCATTTACTTGCCTAGATGAGCAAGATAATTTGAAGACAATTCAAGGAATTCCAAGAGTTGTGACTATCAAAGAAATTTCAGCCTTGCAATTGAAGAAAATCTACAAGAAGGGGTGTCAAGTATTTACAGTGCACATGGAAGAGGTACCCAAAAATAAAGTGCCAGGTGCTGAAGATTGCACAATACTAAAATAATTCCAAGATGTATTTAAAGAAATATCAGGGGCATCTAAGCCATCAAAATCACCCCGGGATCGCACCCGACTTGAGCCACACCAACCCTTATCATGGTTGGATTTGTTTTCCCCGCAGGTTTTGAACCGATGACTTTAACATCACGAAGTTCCTTAACAACACACTCCCTCACCGACTGTCCTACGCCTCGGGGACTAAGGTGGAAGGAAATATTGATGATCAACCTATTTCTATTTTAATTGACTTGGGAGCTATTAATAGTTATCTAGATCCTAGAATGGTTTAAATATTCCAATTTTCGAGAAGCAATCTTGGAAAACCTTGGTTGGTGAAGTTAGCTACAGGGAAAAAAATGAAAATTAATGAGATGTTCAAGGCATGTTCAATGGAAATGGATGGAATGCACACAAGTGTTGATTTGAATCTCATACGTTTGGGCTCTTATTATTGTCTCATTGGTATGAATTGGTTGGACCAACATCATGTTGTTCTAGATTGTTATAATAAGGCATTTACTTGCCTAGATGAGCAAGCAAATTTGAAGACAGTTCAAGGAATTCCAAGAGTTGTGACTATCAAAGAAATTCCAGCCTTGCAATTGAAGAAAAGATATAAGAAGGGATGTCAAGTATTTACAGTTCACATGGAGGAGGCACCCAAAAATAAAGTGCCAAGTGTTGAAGACTGCACAATACTAAAATAATTTCAGGATATCTTTAAAGAAATATAAGGGTTTCCATCGAAAAGAGATGTTGACTTCTCTATAAATATGATGTCGGGAGAAGCTCTTGTATACAAGACTCCTTATAGGATGAGTATACTAGATCTGAAGGAATTCCAAATGAAACTCGAATATATTTTGAATAAGGGGTATGTATGTGCAAGTGTGTTGTCTTGAGGTGCCCCATTACTATTTGTGAAGAAAAAATATGGTACGTTGAGACTTTGCATTGAATTCAAGCAATTAATAAATTAACAGTAAATAAAATGTATCCTTTGCCAAGTATATATGACTTGTTTCATCAACTGAAGGGCACAGATATATTTTCCAATATTGACCTTAGATCTAGCTATCACCATGTTAGAATAAAAGGGGAATGTCAGGAAGTTGGCTTAGGTTGATGGACATTTGGTTTGGATTGTTGGTTTTCATTAATTTCAACCCTTGGAGAGTGATATTGTAGATTGATGTTAAACCTTATAGATTTATTTCAACCCTTCGATAAGTATGGTAGTGAATTATGGTAGCACAAAGGTATGGGTAAGGGACCTGAGTTTGGTTGAGGTATAAAGGCATGAATATCAATGTATTTGCAGGTAAGACTATTATAGATGGATATTGCATGTCATGTCATGTATAGTGATAT
>SNQJ01S0005394.1:140263-153508 GCA_010110895.2 Picea sitchensis | reverse complement strand
GATCTCTTATATATATTTATTCACACTTTCACATGAGGCCCCTTTATCACTAGGACAACCCTATTACATATGTATTTACACATTACATTTACATTTAGGCCCATATATCCCCCCCCTTAGGGTCATTTCATATACATTTAGTCATATATATTCCCCCCTTGGGTCATAATAGAGTACCCTACTTCAAAAGGCTTTGTCCTCAAAGCTTTGCATTTAAAGGCTTCACATGTGATGAAACCAAGTAATATGACTTTCTTATGTTCCTTCTTTCTTCATTCCATTGTTGGTGATCTATCCATCCAAAACCAATTATTTTCGGTCTTAATCCTTGGTGTCTAGTTGTTGAATAATTTTATTTCCTTTGATTCCATGTATTTTTGTTGAAGCTTCTCCAATTTGTATTCGTTTTTGGTCTCTGATAATATCTTGTTGAAGAGTAGTTTGGTGATGCCTTGTTCCATGAATATTGACAAGTATTCCATCTTCTTCCTTCATAATGTTGATATTGTCCTTCTTGTCTTCCTTGAAATGTTTCTTGTTAATGAGGGTGTCGATACGGTTTCACATTTGATGGTATTCCTTCACTCTGCACATGCATTTCATCTATATTCTTTTCAATGACAATGGAATCCTCAATCATCTTTTCTTGGTATTTGATTACTCTATCCTTCAATATAATACCATCATATTTGGCATATACATCCTCTATATGGAGTTCAACTTCTTCAAGTATATTTTGTTGACCTTCTTGAATCTTGTCTTCTTTCTTCTTTTGAAGCTACAATGTGATCCCATCTAACAAATTTTGACATCCTTCTTTAATTCTAGCTTGTATTTTTTATTTTACCTCATCATTATTTAAGGATTCCTCAACCTTCATGCAAATTTCATCTTCTAATCTTTTTCTAGATCCTTCATTCAAGATTCTTCTTTCTTCTTTATTTTGAAAATTCTTCTTTTCTTCTTTAAATATCTTAACCTCATATAATAGTTTTTTATTACGGCTTTGTAATCTACATATCTCTTCATCTTTATTTTTTAAATCTTCCCTTGATTCATCTTTTTCCCACTTGCCTTTGCTAGTCTTTTCTTGCTTTAGGTTCTTAACCTCCTTAAGGAGTGATTCATTAAGGGATATTATCTTAGATATATCCTCACCCTTCTTCTTAATATCTTCCTTTTCTTCTTTTAATTCATATTGAGTTCTATACACTTCCTCCAATTTTGTATCCCTGATCCATTTATCTGAGAAGATTTTTTCAAATTCTTCCGATGTGGAATGGAGTCTAGTATCTTCATCAAGGATTCACCACCACTTATGAGATCCACCTGAAAAATAAAAATATAACCCAAAAGGACCTATACCAATCCTCATACAATATTCCTTTACCATCCTCAACTATTCCCTGGGACTAATTTCATCTGTATCTTCATCTCCACTAAAGTTAGGTATTGTCATTGATTCTTAATTAAGGTCTAACCCCAATCCTTGACTTCCAACCTTCGTATATTAAGTATAAATGTACAAAATAGTTATAATCCTTGTTCCAATATAATATTATAGGTTTTATTTTTCCAACGGATTTTGAATTAGATCAATCAGACATTCCAATAAAAATTTATGATAGTTTTAAGTCAACATACCTTGGAAACCTTGATTTGGAGCATGTCCTCCCGTCTGACCTTAGCTCTGATGTATCTCTGCAATTTAGGCCCTTCTTAGTCTGAAATTGTGACCTCTAGTACTATAAAATTTATTCTTTGCAATGCCACAGGTTTGACCAAAATTTTATGTGCCAAGTAGAATTTATGGCAACTTCTTCACACCTTAATGATTTTTGGCCTTTCCAGGAGAGAGCACTTGTAGAGCGTGCCCCGTGCACAGTAATTGATATAAAATTATTAAAATTATACCAGAAATAATATGTCATGTCCATTATTCAATGCAACTTGTCTCATGAAATTTGTATCCTCTATGAAGACTTTATGGTTGTTTTACCTGGAACTCCTGTTTGAGACTAGTCAATAGGACTAGTTAGATACCCTATCTTACACAGGGTATATATACCAAATTAGGATGACCCGGAAGTTGAAATACATATGTATTTACAAAATTACATGTACATTTAGGCCCATATATGCCCCCGGTTAGGGTCATATCATAAACATTTAGCCATATATATGCCCCCCTTGGGTCATAACATATTTATTGAGATAGTATTTTATTCATAGTTGTAGTGTTGGAGGTTTTATTCATATTTACATTAGTTTATGTGAAAATGTGTAACCCAATATCTCTCTCTCCTTGAATATTGGTTTATATCTAATATTCAAGATTAGTGGAAACTATTATTTGGTTGTTACAATATTGTAAGGAGTTTCTAGATCTATTTATCTTGTGAATTTGACTATTAGAGGTGAGGGAAAAAACCAATATGATTTTCCATGGCTACAATGAGATAACTATTAAGTTTTAGAGTTTTATTTTTTTTCTTGTATATTGATTAGGGATAGGATAAACCCCATCAAACCTCAGGAATCCATCCCATTGTTGGTTTACACATTGATCAACACCTACAAGTTGTGCAACCATTTTTCTCACTAATTAACAAGCCATACGGGGTCACATGAGTCATATTCTTGATTAACACTTCATTTGAATCCATGTCTTATTCTCTTTTTCAACTCATCAATTTTGATGTATTTCCAAAATTTTGACTTCATATTTTGTATGCTTCTTGAATGGTGTATGGACCAATGGAGATGGCATTGTGTTGTTCTTTTCATTTGTGCCACCAGCTCAGCCCTTGTATATGTCAACTAATGTCCATATTTTTTATGTTAATGATTGGTGATTAGAATAATTAAATTTTGGTTATGAATAGAGAGAATTTGGAAGTAAAATCATCTCCAAGCCAATAAGTGTCCATTGAGTTCATATACTTTTGCATTAAGGACTTACATTGCAAAAATATCCGAGAACAAGAAACCAAAGGTAATTTACTACTGCATCTTGCATGTCAGTCTTGAATTACATTTAGGAATCACAACAAACTATAAATTATTTGGGAATATGTGTTGGTGAAATGGACAGTATATAATCCTACCATTTATGGATCATATGGTATTACAGCCCAAGTTTGAATATACTTGGTGAGACCTATATTGTAATCTCCCACAATGAATAGAGGAGAAGTGGAAAATAATTTTTTCCAATGCTATAGAGAAGAAGAGAACCAACAATGATAGAGGGTCATCATGAATAAGATAAATAATAAGATCCCAAGGTTAGGTTGGATCAACTAGAGCAAATCATTTCCACACCAACGTTGATGGTAACATAGTTGTTGCTAGTGGAGGGTATGGAACCAACTTCAACAAAGACTTTTCATGAAGATTCTAAGAAACAGGAAAGGAAAGTAGATATAGAGAGAAATACTAAGATAGTGATGGGAGAATAAAACTATAGAAAAACGTAGGTACCTCTTAGTGTAGAGGAAAATGTAGACATCAAGCCATATTTGGCAAGTTGATGACATAAAAATGAACTAGTGGATAAAATAGATGGAGTTGTACTTATGTGTACACAAAGTCATCAAGAAGAAAAAGATTGCATTTTATTAGTTGAATATTGAAGGCCATGATTTGGCATGATGGGAGAGTGATGCAATAGGCAGAGCACTAGAAAATGAGCCACCAACGATCAATTGGGATATGTTTAAGGACATGATCACAAATTAGTTCTACCCAATTGGATATGAGGAGGACCAACAAATTGCATGGCATTATTTTATGCAGAAGCAAGGGAAATCGATGCAGTAGTTCACAACAAAGTTCTCAAAGAGAGCTATTCAATTGGGTGTCTCCCTCAAAAGACTAGATATGCTAATCAAGTATTTGGGAGCATTTCTACCTTAGATTCAACATCAACTGATATTGTTCAAACCTAAGATGACCAATGAAGCCATTTTTCAAGACAATACCTCAAAGGAGACAAGAAGAGGAATATTTTGGGAATGCACAAGAAAATGGAACCACAAGAGCAATAGAGAAAATGGAAAAACAAGAAGTGGAATGTATAAGCTGGTGAATTATTGGTATCAAGTCTTGGATTCATTTTTGTGTGAACATCCCATAGTTTTATGACTATGCGAGGATTGTGTATCAAATAAAGAACACATAAATTTCATAGTGTAGCATGCACTTGTGTAAGTATGCGAGGATGGTGCACTAAAGGAAGAGTGCACACATCCCTGAATTTTGCGCACACCAGATTAAGTGCAAAGTTTTGAGCCAAAGATCCTTTGTATATATGTTTGTGTTTTAAGGCTAGTGATCCTGGATGTAAAAGGCTAGTGCACCTGTATTGTAAATATAATCACCCTCAATATTGTTAATATAATCACATAACTACGTGCAGACTCAACTCGGACAAAAAGAGATGGGGGGCTAAACTCCATAGAAAAAGGAAAAAGGGGAAGCTTAAATCAAGGGAATATTTTATTAATATTTCTGAAAGTTTAATTTATGGATAATTATTTATCCTATGTTATTGAGGGTAGGGAACAAGTCACCAAGTGGATAAAAGCTAGTCTTGAAGGTGACAAGTGTCTACTTATGACCATGCAGATATATTATTGATCCTTAATGTATTTTTATGGAAAAATGATTTTGGACTTCATCTTGGCTACCATATGAGCTTGAATTGTCTAACCATATTTGTATGTGGCCTGTAATGATCTGTACTTGAGAATTTTATCACCTATATGTAAGGAAAATTATCACACATTCTAGGATCATTCAGACAAACTTTCTCTATGAAGGAATACGTATTTTGTTGTAACTATTGGAATTTCTTAATCATGTGTTGGGAAATACTTGTTACTATCGAAGAGGTGGTTTTCCAAGATTGTGACCATTCTCTCCAGGTGAGATATTTTTTTGTTGAAGAGGTGGGTTGGTATACCCATGAGCATTCTCTCTAGGTGAGATTTTTTTTATAATTGTTCCTTGGTGAACTGGGCATTAGATACAAGGATCTGAGACTTTATGTCCAACCTATTGTTGAAGCCTTGGAAGGGAATTGGTGTAGTTGAAGGACTATTGAGTAGAGACGGGGCTCACTTTCTAGGGTAGGACAAGCATGTGGGAAATGAGGGACTATAAGCTAGTTTCACTAGTTGGCACCTTGGACCAAGTATTTTACTGAATATCAGACCATAGCCTAGAAATAGGGACCCTTTTTCCTGTGGAGTTTAAGCCCCAGCTCAGGGGTGACCTATCGCTGAAGTATTATCAGTGATATATGGATGGGAGAAACGTTTGAGTCATGCACGCAGTTGGTGACTTTTCATAAATATAAGTGTCCTTCACAGGCTTGTTTAATTACCATGTGCTCTAATGTTCATATTTTTACATGGGTTTATCTTCCTGTATGAAATTGCATCTGAATATTGTGGTTAATTATGTGTAATGTTATTGCAGGTATGTGTGTGTGTGTGTGTTCCTCTTCCTATATGTTGTGATATATGTGGGCATGATAGTTATAAGTTTTCTTATTAGTTAAATGAATGATTAATATGTACAATATTGTTGCACATGAGAAGTATGACAATTATTATGTATTCATGTTAAGTTAAACTCCATGGTATGGTTCAAAGATACCAAGTAATGGTATGAAACACTGAGCATGTAGTGAAGTATTTCACGTTCACAAAGGCGATTGAAACTACGTGCAACATCATAATGATTGTGCATTCAGTAATATCATTTGTGCATATTGTTTGCATGCACAATTGTATATATGTGTAGAGAAGGGCTAAGAATGCATAAGATTTGTGAAATTTATTCTATTGTTGTAGTCGTATTAAATAAGTACACACGTAGGGAGAGACCCAACTTGGTTATGGGATCAGTACCTTAAGGTTGTGCACAATTATTTTGTTCAACTTGTAATAGGGAGTGTTATAAGTAGTATCCACACACTAGTGATTTTGACATAGCATGGTCCAGTAGTGAACTTGGGCTACTATAAAGAATATCCTAGCAGAAAAAGTTGAAGTTGTAGTGATGTGGACAAGCTTGGGAGGCTAGGGACGTTACATTCTAGTATCAGAGCCATTGGTTCAACACTGAACTTGTATGCAACATGAAATATATGTGTGTGATAAGTATTGGTGTCATGCAGTGCAGAGTTATTTTACACGGAAAATCATTGGTGCATGGTATAGAGTTGTGATGTGTGCAAAAATAGCAATGTGTGGGTGTGCAAAGGGGATGATCAAATTTCCAAAAGGCTTGGGAAGACAAGATGAAAAGAAAGGTGGAACAAAGGAAGAAAAGGACTAAGCCACCATTTTTCAAAAATAATGTGCAAGGATAGCCAACTTGCAAGGAGTATATAATGATTGAGGAAATGAAAATGAGGCCAAGGAAACAACCAATGAAGTGTTGGGGTTGTGATGGAAACCATATTTTTAGATATTTCCATCAAAGAGGTGAAAAAGCAAGGAATACACATAGTGTACAACAAGTTATGGCAGTTGAAGACATGGGTAGAAGTCTTCCTAGAATTTACATAGCCCTCAACAACAAGCAAGTTGAGTTTCAGTTGCACATGATCGAGGTGGAAGGAAATATTTTTTGTTTTGTTTCCTAGTTTGTTTGTGACTTATGAGACTAGCCTGTGGCTGAGAAACTACGACTCAGGGGTATCTAAGCCATCAAAATCACCCCAGGATCTCACCCCACCTGAGCCACACCAACCCTTAACATGGTTAGATTTTTTTTCCCCACAGGTTTTGAACCGATGACTTTAACATCACGGAGTTCCATAACAACACACTCCCTCACCAACTGTCCTACGCCTCAGGGACTAAGGTGGAATGAAATATTAATGATCAACCTATTTATATTTTAATTGACTTGGGAACTATTCATATTTATCTAGATCCTAAAATGGTTTAAATATTCCAATTGTCGAGAAGCAATCTTGGAAAACCTTGGTTGGTGCAGTTAGATACAGGGAAAAAAAGGAAAATTAATGAGATGTTCAAGGCATGTTCAATGGAAATGAATGGAATGCACACAAACATTGATTTGGATATCATAAATTTGGGCTCGTATGATTGTCTCATTGGTATGGATTGGTTGGACTAGCAACATGTTGTTCTAGATTGTTATAATAAGGCATTTACTTGCCTAGATGAGCAAGATAATTTGAAGACAATTCAAGGAATTCCAAGAGTTGTGACTATCAAAGAAATTTCAGCCTTGCAATTGAAGAAAATCTACAAGAAGGGGTGTCAAGTATTTACAGTGCACATGGAAGAGGTACCCAAAAATAAAGTGCCAGGTGCTGAAGATTGCACAATACTAAAATAATTCCAAGATGTATTTAAAGAAATATCAGGGGCATCTAAGCCATCAAAATCACCCCGGGATCGCACCCGACTTGAGCCACACCAACCCTTATCATGGTTGGATTTGTTTTCCCCGCAGGTTTTGAACCGATGACTTTAACATCACGAAGTTCCTTAACAACACACTCCCTCACCGACTGTCCTACGCCTCGGGGACTAAGGTGGAAGGAAATATTGATGATCAACCTATTTCTATTTTAATTGACTTGGGAGCTATTAATAGTTATCTAGATCCTAGAATGGTTTAAATATTCCAATTTTCGAGAAGCAATCTTGGAAAACCTTGGTTGGTGAAGTTAGCTACAGGGAAAAAAATGAAAATTAATGAGATGTTCAAGGCATGTTCAATGGAAATGGATGGAATGCACACAAGTGTTGATTTGAATCTCATACGTTTGGGCTCTTATTATTGTCTCATTGGTATGAATTGGTTGGACCAACATCATGTTGTTCTAGATTGTTATAATAAGGCATTTACTTGCCTAGATGAGCAAGCAAATTTGAAGACAGTTCAAGGAATTCCAAGAGTTGTGACTATCAAAGAAATTCCAGCCTTGCAATTGAAGAAAAGATATAAGAAGGGATGTCAAGTATTTACAGTTCACATGGAGGAGGCACCCAAAAATAAAGTGCCAAGTGTTGAAGACTGCACAATACTAAAATAATTTCAGGATATCTTTAAAGAAATATAAGGGTTTCCATCGAAAAGAGATGTTGACTTCTCTATAAATATGATGTCGGGAGAAGCTCTTGTATACAAGACTCCTTATAGGATGAGTATACTAGATCTGAAGGAATTCCAAATGAAACTCGAATATATTTTGAATAAGGGGTATGTATGTGCAAGTGTGTTGTCTTGAGGTGCCCCATTACTATTTGTGAAGAAAAAATATGGTACGTTGAGACTTTGCATTGAATTCAAGCAATTAATAAATTAACAGTAAATAAAATGTATCCTTTGCCAAGTATATATGACTTGTTTCATCAACTGAAGGGCACAGATATATTTTCCAATATTGACCTTAGATCTAGCTATCACCATGTTAGAATAAAAGGGGAATGTCAGGAAGTTGGCTTAGGTTGATGGACATTTGGTTTGGATTGTTGGTTTTCATTAATTTCAACCCTTGGAGAGTGATATTGTAGATTGATGTTAAACCTTATAGATTTATTTCAACCCTTCGATAAGTATGGTAGTGAATTATGGTAGCACAAAGGTATGGGTAAGGGACCTGAGTTTGGTTGAGGTATAAAGGCATGAATATCAATGTATTTGCAGGTAAGACTATTATAGATGGATATTGCATGTCATGTCATGTATAGTGATATGTGGAACACCACATAACTCCTCAAGGTTATATATTTATGGCCTTGTGAAGTTCGAGAACCCTCATGAGTTATCTAGAAGCCCCTAGAAGGTCAAAGAAGTCAATTTATTCTAGAAGCTCCTAGAAGAAGTTTAGGAGTCAAAGTGGTTGTAACTAAGAGTTAATTATGAGTTAAGTTGTTACAAAAAGAAAATAATTAAAAATAAATTAGTTGCAACTAGAAGGGGTGAGTTTATTATTTCTTGATAAAGTGGTTATAAGTGGAAAAGTGGTTAGAAGTGGGTTACCCTAAAAGAAGGAAGTTGGGTTAAGTTAGTTAGAAGGTAACCCTTAGAGGAAGCTACTTGGAGAGTATAAATAAGAGAGAAATGGTATCCTATTAGCACCTAATTGAGCACATTGAATATTTATTATTTTGTAAAGGTTTATTGTAGGTACCCATTGATACATCTGAAGTTACACAAGTCTATAGTAGAAAGAAGGGTTGATGGTGAAAGTTTCAGAGTTGCAAAAATATTGGAAAACCCTAGTTTTTTAAGTGCACTTGGGATGAAGTGGAAGAGTTTGTGTACATACATGGGATGGCAGTGAAGGAGGGGACATATAATTGGTAAAAGCCATGAAATCTTGAGTTTTTAAGAGTGTTAGGTTTTCAGAGTCTGAAAGAAAGTTCCAAGGATGGTCTATAGTGACCTGTTATAACAGATCTATCTACAAGTTCAAAAGGTATTTCATCTTCTTATGTGTAGTTCGATATTGTTGTCTACATGTGATATGGTTATCGGAAATTGAGTATTTTACCTAGAGAGAATTTTGGTTGTATGGGACCTATGGTATGAGTTGGATCTACAGAAATACAATGTTGGTTATGTTAAGTACTTATTGATAAGGTTATGGAACTTTGTTCATGAGTTATATCATGAATAATGTGATACTAGCTAGAGGTATATCATTGACCTATTGAGGCATATTCTTGGCACATGTCTAGAGGTATTATTGCTTCATTACACTTGTTGTAGTGAATGGATTTGAGGTAGATTTGTTGTAGTACATGGTTGGTACATGTGTAAGCTTTATTCGCATATCTTATGGTACATTGTGAGAGGTTTTTGTTAGTGGTCTTGATATATGATTGGTACACACTTAAGGATACATAACAATGATTTTGTGTCTCATGGTTTGATGTAAGGGTTTATGGTATTTGGATCATGGATAGTGTGATTTATTGATAGAGGACTTTTGTTGGTTATATTGGTATATGTATTTCATGCATGGTTGAGATACATGTTGGAACATATAGTTGATGAGTTGGCACATACATGAGGTGTTTTGTATGGTTGGTACATATTGATGAGACATAGTTTGACTTGTTGATACATGGATGGTACATATTTGCTACATTGTTAGAGGCACTTTCTAGTAGTGTTGGTAACACATGATTGGTACATTTTTCGTACATTTTTAGAGGCACTTGCTAGTAGTATTGTTGGCACATAGTTTATGGATCATGTGGAATACATGACTTGGTATACTTTTATAATCACATCTTGATATTGGTACATCTTGTTCATGTTTAAGAGTAGTCTTGGGTGATGCACATCTTGGTGATAGTGTGCATTTGGTTGAGATTTATCTTGTTGATTGATCTTGGTGAGTAGATATGATTTGGTTGATGAGGTTGATGGGATAGGTTGTGGTGACAGGATGTGTTGTGCATAGTTGATGCACCTCTGATGGTACCATTTATGTGAGTGATTGATGTACATGGATGATAGTACAAGTTGATTGGTATAGGTTGTGACAGGTTGCAGGTTGATGTGATAGAAGCAACAAGTGACTGAGTTCTAGAAAAGTGAAAAACCTAACTTTATGAAGGTGTATGTAGGTTGCAGTATAGAAAGGTTGCATACATAGACATGATTATGTATAGACATGTCACGTACATATGTGAGTTGCAACTTATTGAGGTTGCATACCTATTGGTATTTGTTGATATAGGATGACTTATGGTATAGGTTGATTGCAGGCTATTGGTACAAGTTGGTTAGAGGTGGTTGGCATAGATTAGTATAGGTTTACATTGGTATATCTCATAGTGACAATTTGGAAATAATGACAATGTGGAAATGGTTTCATCATTTGACACTTATATTTCAGGGCGGTTGGATGATGCAATGATATATGGTTTTAGCCACCTTCCAGTTGTAGTCAGAGAACATAGGGGTTTGTATCCTCCTTCTAGTTGTAGTCGGAGAATTGGAGAGTTGGAGCTTCCCTCGGGTTGTATCCTGAGAAAATAGGGGGTTGGACCCTCCTTCCAATTGGTGCTAGAGAATTGGAATTTGGTGCTTCCTTGAATGTGATTCTTAAAGACATATAAGAAAAGAATTTTGTGGTTTTCTCCCTTATTCCGTTTCCACATAAATATTGGTGTATTGTGTGTTTTGTGGATGTGTCTATTATTTTTTATTATGAATTCATGGATGTTAATGTTTTATGATGCAATGATATATTAATGATCAACTGATGAACATTTTTTAATAAGTTAAAGGGATATACATGGTGGTTAAAAGGATTAAAAAATGGTATAAACTATTGATTATTGATTCACACACCCCCCCCTCTTGTTGGGTATGTGTTATATTCTTTGCACGAGTAATAGTGTCTGAGCGTATGCATCAGGCATGCAGTGGGGTTAGATGGGGGGCTACTAGGCCCCCCCTCGAGGGGTGCACAGGGGCGGAGCCCCCTGGGCCGCTGCCCCCATAAAAAAAAAATCTACCTCGAGAAACGTGTCATGTATTTAGGTGGTTTTTTAGCACATGGTTTTTGCCGATGGTTTTCTATTTCCGGTTAAGGAATTAGGGTTTTGGACTAATCCAAGTCATTGGGTTAGAGTTTTGGATGCCACTGGATCCTATATGTATATTGTATTGTAAACAATGTAACACAATGAATGAATATAGAATATGTTGGTTTTCCCAGTTTGGGTTTCCAGGGGAAAAATCTCTGTGCAATGTTTGTCTTTGCCATTGTATGTTTTTTATTCTTTTCTGAATATCTGTTTGCAGTAGATATTGTACAATGTTAGGATTTACATATGGTATCATATATTTATTGGCTTCAGGGGGACGCCTTTGTGGTCAAGGGTTTGGCTTGGGACCGTGATAAGCCTTATTACAGTGGGAGATCTGCGGTATTGGTTTTCAGGTGAAAATAAATGGCAAGCAATTCAAATATGGAGATCGAGAAGTTTAATGGGAAAATATTTGAGCTATGGAAGCTCAATATGGAAGATCTTTTGGTGGATAGAGATCAGTGGATCGTGGTAGATCCAAGTACTGCACCCATAGGAAATTTTGTAGATGACTGGAAAAGGATGGATCAGAAGGCAAAGAGCACAATCCGACTGTGTCTCTCCAATTTAGTATTACTGAATGTGTCAGAGGAAGCTACAGCCAAGGATTTATGGGAAAAGTTGGGGAAGTTCTATTAGTCTAAGTCCCTGGTAAATACACTATTCTTGAGAAAGAAGCGTATAACTTGAGGATGAGAGATGGAGACTTGGTGGCAGAGCATTTGAACGCCTTCAATACTGTGATAAGTCAGTTAGTATCTATTGAGATTAAAATTTCAGATGAAGATAAATGTATCAGTTTGTTGTGTTCTTTACTAGACTCATGGGATACTCTGGTTGTGGCCATAGGTAGTAATACAACTTCTTTGAAGTTTGAAGAAGTTGTCTAATCCTTGTTGTCGAAGGAGATGAGACGAAATAATATGGAAGGACATAGCATAGACGCATTATTTGCAAGAGGACGTTCCCAGGAAAGAAATAGATCTAATTTCTAATTTCTCAAGTGGGAGATCTAAGTCTAAGGGTAGATCTAAATCTCCCAGAAATTTTGTAAGGGTATGTTGGAGGTGTGGAAAAGAAGGGCACTACAAGAAGCAGTGTAGATCCAAAGTTGAGAAAAAGAAGGGATCTGAGGAATCTTCTTCTACAGAAGAAAATACCTCCAAGGAAGGAGGGGATGTGTACTTGGCCTCTTCAAGCACACATGCATATCAAGAGGCATGGTTGATTGACTCTGGTGCATCCTTTCATATGAATCCCCATAGGGAGTGGTTCTACGAATATGAAAATTATGATGGAGGTAATTTTTTCTTAGGTAATGATTCGACAACCAGAATCATAAGAAGAGGAAGGGTCAAGTTGAGGCTCATATATGGAAGGATTAGAATGCTGCCTGGTGTTCTTCACATCCTAGGTATGTCCAGAAATTTGATTTTTGTAAGAAAAATGGAAGATGCAGGGGTAAAAAAAAAAATTGAAAAGGGAAGTTGCAAGATGGTTCGAGGAGCAATGGTGTTGATGAAGGGAGTTCAGTTTGGAACTCTATATAAGATGCTAGGAAGCACTATTAGTGATGGGTGTAATAGCTCCATTGTTCCTGATATTGGAGTTGAAGAAGAAAGAACTCCTACAGTCTCTA
>SNQJ01S0005394.1:96115-138643 GCA_010110895.2 Picea sitchensis | reverse complement strand
GTGTTGTGAAAGGAAAGAAGGAGTTGGTATGCAAGCTGAAAAAGTCCCTGTATGGTTTAAAACAATCACCAAGGTTGTGGTATCAAAATTTTTATACTTATATGGTGGAACTTGGCTTCACAAGAAGAAAACAGGATCACTGTGTGTATTCTAAATTAATTGGTGATCATTTGATTTATTTGGTCTTGTATGTGGATGACATGTCGCTGATAGGAAACAACAAAGAGATTATCCAAGATGTGAAAACTCAATTGTCCTCTAAATTCAACATGAAGGATCTTGGTGCTTCAAATTTCATTTTGGGCATGGAAATTAAAAGAGATCGAAAAAACAGGAAACTCTGGTTAAATCAGAGAAAACATGTCGAGACAATATTGCAGAGGTTTAATATGCAGGAATGTAAACCGGTCAAGGTTCCTATTCTTGTTGGTGTAAAGTTATCTGCAGATCAGTGTCCCAAGACACATGAAGAAGAGGAGGACATGTCTCTTGTTCCATATGAGAGTGTAGTTGGCAGTTTGATGTATGAAATGGTCTGTACTAGACTAGACATTGCACATGCGGTGGGAGTTTTGAGCAAGTATATGTCAAAACTAGGGAAGGAGCATTGGACAGCAATAAAAAGGGTTTTCAGGTATTTGCGTGGAATTTTTAGCTATGGATTGTGCTACGAAGGAAGACCGGGATTGGACAGAGTGGTTGATATACATGGCTTTGTATATGCAGACTGGTCTGGAGATTTGGATCGTAGGAGATCTACAAGCGGGTATGTGTTTAACCTGTTTGGAGGAGCAATAAGTTGGATGAGCAAAAGATAGGTTGTAGTGGCACTTTCAATTACATAATCTAAATACATGGAATCCACTCATGCAAGTAAGGAAGCAGTATGGTTACAAATATTGTGTTTAGGTATTGGGTTGGTACAACAAGTTGTAAGGAATAGAGTGTGACAGTCAGAGTGCAATTTTTCTGGCAAAGAACCTTGCTTATCATTCAAAGACAAAGCACATTGATGTTCAATATCACTTTGTGAGAGACATAATTGAAGAAAAGAAAGTATCATTGATGAAGGTGGACACTTTGAAGAATGTTACAGACTCATTAACAAAATTTGTGAGTATTGAGAAGTTCTCTTGGTTTAGAGGATCCATGGGCATTACTGCCCCAGATGTTTTACCATGTAACCCTATAACCCCCTATATGCAAAGAAAACAACAAGTGGGAGAATGTTGGGTATGTGTTATATTCTTTTCATGAGTAGTAGTGTATGAGCGTATGCGCTAGGCATGAAGGGGGGTTAGAGGGGTGGCCATGGTTTTTGCCTAAGGAAACGTGACACCTACCTCGAGAAACGTGTCATGTATTTAGGTGGTTTTTCAGCACATGGTTTTTGCCGATGGTTTTCTATTTCCGGTTAAGGAATTAGGGTTTTGGAATAATCTAGGTCATTGGGTTAGGGTTTTCGATGTTGTTGGATGCTATATGTATATTGTATTGTAAACAATGTAACACAATGAATGAATATATAATATGTTGGTTTTCCCGGTTTGGGTTTCCAGGAGAAAAATCTATGTGTAATGTTTGTATTTGCCATTGTATCTTTTCTGTTCTTTTCTTAATATATGTTTGCAGTAGATATTGTACAAGGTTAGGATTTACACCTCTCAGTAATCCAACAATTGGTATCAAAGACGATTTCTTCAAGAGACAATTTAACCATTGGAAGGAGATGATGGAATTTACTGAGAATGGAGTACCAATGTTTGATGGTTAGAGTAGTCTAAAGTATGAGATGTGGAGCATAAGAATAAGAACCTTTTTAGAGTCACGGGGATATGGTATTTTGTATTTATTTGTGATAGGATATAATGGTACAAAGAAAGGAAAGACTACAACCAAGAAGGAATTGAAGAAGAATAACAAAATTGCAATGGACTTCATTTTGGAAGGACTATATGATTCAGTTAAGGACAAGGTGGGTAAATTTTCATCAGCTAAAGAAATTTTGGATAAGTTACATGATATCTATTCTTCACCCATCATAGAGTCAAAGAATTCCAAAGAAGATGCAAGTACAAAACAGGAAGTAATATGTTCTTCATGTCAGAAAAATTCATAAGAAGAAGAGTATGCAATCAACATGAGTATGTTATTTTTCTTTAATTGTGAAAAACACGGACATATTTAAATTGAATTCCCTGAAGGTAATGAGATAGAAAATCCAATTGAAATAGAAGACAATTATGAAGCAAAATTGATCAGTACTTCAGATTAACTAGAGAAATAAAGAGAAGAAAACAAGTCACTCAAGAAAGAATTGATGAAAAAAAAGGAAAGTGTTCAAGGTTATGAATAAGCTCAGCATGTCATCAAGAATTTAAGAGCTCAGCTAGAAGAGGCCAGAAGGATTGAAGAAACTCTAGAAGATCAAAAGCAGTTTTTATAAGCCAACATAGTAGCATAAAAGGAAGAAGCAGAAAAGAGAGAAAATATACTGACAGATCATCTCATGGGAAGAACTGATTATTTAAACTAGCTTTTGATGAAGAGTTTGGTCAAAAAGAGAGAAGACTCGAAGAAGAAATAATTACATTGAAAATCCAACTTGAAGAAGCAAAGAGAACAAAAGAAGTCATGAAATCTCGTATAATGAAAAAAGAAGAAGAGGTTGAGAATATTGAAGAAGATTTTTTCACATTAAGAAGTAAAATTGTCAAGCTCAACAAGAACGTTGAAGAGACAGAAACATCCACATCAGCAGTAGAGAATGAAGAGAATAATTCCAGGTTGCTAGAAAAGAAGAATGAATAAAAGATTAAGATTTATGCACAAGTCCTCAAAATAAGGAATCATGGTCAACAAGAATCAAATAAGAATGAGTATAATAGAGATACATCTTCAACAATACATACCACATTTAGGCAGCAAAGAAGCTTCAACCATAATCAAAGGATCCACAAAAGAGAATAATATGACCAACCAAGGAACAAATTCAAAAGGACTACACCACAAAGATTATCATTCACTCTTATGTATGTAGATTTCTTTTATGGTCATTGTTTTTATCGTACTAACTTTGGACATAAGGTTGCAGATTGCAGGGCTCATGGAAGAAATATTTAAGAAAGAAATAGTTATGTGTCCCCACATAATATTAAATGTTACAAATGCCACAACTATAGTTGTATAGCTAGAAATTGTAGAATTATGATAGTGCCATACATAAAGAAAGAAAACGACATCAGATATACTCAGGTTTGGAAAATAAAATAACAAGAAAAGGAGCACATGAATAAAGAACAAGTCCCTGAAGAGAAAGTGAAAGAAGAACAGATGCCAGAAATCACAAGACTTTCTATAGTATGAGAAAGACAAGGAAATCAAGATCATAATGAAGAACATGTGAACAAATACTAGTTCTCAGAGATCGCAAGATAAAAAATAATACAAGATGAATACAAATCTACAAATAAAAAGGAATATGGCATATACATAAAGGTTTGGAGAAGAAATGAAAGAATATATGAGGAGGTAAATAAGGAATAGTTTCAAGAGATTGTACTTTAAAGAATTGTAGTGCAAGATGAATCCACAGACAAATAGTAAGAAGTCATAGTTTAGAAAGATGTTGAGTCTACCAACGAAGATGATGATGACTCTACATCCCAGCGGATATTTTTCTGAGCCATATGGCTTGGGGACTCCCAGAATATATGTATGTTGAATAGGGGGAGTCTAGATAGCATCTCTACATATCAAAGATTTATCTTTCAAGAAGTTTGAAGTATGTTTGATAGTATAAGTACAGAATGACAAATTGATTGATTGAGAAAGTAGTGTTCCCACACAAGTGTCGGTTGGAAGTTACATGAGAAGAAGTATATGGTTGTATTAAGGTAGTGATATCATCAGTAAAGGTTGTTCCAGACATGCAGAGTTTGGTATGCAGATAGAGAATATCAGTGGACACATTTGATGATTATTTGCAGCTAAGAAGACTTCATAATAGTATAGTGATAGATGGGTCATCATTATGGGCAGTTGAGTAGTAGAGTCATGGACAATATGGATAAAGATGGATTATCATGTTTGGATGTATATATGAAAATGGATGAAAGAATGGATTCAAAAATTGGATGCATAGATTTGTTCAGAGAGTGGTTTAGAAAGTGGTTCATATATAAAGGAACATTATCATAATGGATGATAATGATACAAGAATATTTTAATGGTTATTATTTAATGATTTTCATATATATATCAGTTGGTTAAACTAAGAAGCACCAATGGACAAAAAATCCAAAAAGAAGTAGGTATAGGAAGATCTATGTGTCATCTACACGACATCTTGCAAAGAATTCAAGGGAGAGAAACAGAAGAAGGAAGACAGGTAGAAAGATTATTCAGAGAAGTTGTCAGACAGAGAGGTAAGAACATAGGTGTGATTCCAGGAGGAGATATTTCTCAAATGCATGGATAGACAGTTATATTCTTGGAGAGAAAGCACAGAGGAATGATTCTAGGGGAATGATGGTCACAGGGGAAGCATGAGTGATATGAATTCAATGTTGCATTAGAGTGATACCCTTTGTAAAAAGGGAAGATATTATTCAGATGAAGGGAGAGAGAGTAATCATAGGCTTAAAAACACAAAGAAAGATCAAAGGCATTTATACAGGGGGAGAATCCCCAAGGAGAGTTTAGTCAGGGAGAGAAGCTCCAAAGGGAGATACCCTTTTCCATTGATGTCAAAGTGTGATAGATAGAAACATTTATGAGTATGAGCATGAATTTTATCATAAGTAAGTGTTTCCATCAATGTTGGTGTTTCCATAAATTCCAAAGGGGGATATTGTCATACAGTTGGCTTAGGTTGATGGATAGTTGGTTTGGATTGTTGGTTGTCATTGATGTTAACCCTTGGAGAGTGATATTGTATATTGATGTCAACCCTTGGAGAAGTACGGTAGTGAATTCTGGTAGAAAAAAGGTATGGGTAAGGGACCTGAGTTTGGTTGAGGTATAAAGGCATGACTATCAGTGTATTTTCAAGTAAGACTATTCTACATGGATAGTACATGTCATGTCATTTCCGATGATATGTGGAATGCCACATAAATCCTCTCGGTTCGGTTAGAGAGTTATGGCCTTGTGAAGTTGGAGAACCCTCATGAGTTATCTAGAAGCCCCTAGAAGGTCAAAGAATTCAATTTATTCTAGAATATCCTAGAGGAAGTTTACTAGTCAAAGTGGTTGTAACTAGGAGTTAATCATGAGTTAAGTTGTTGCAAAAAGAGAATAATTAAAAATAAATTAGTTGCAACTAGAACTGGTGAGTTTACTATTTGTGGATAAAGTGGTTAGAAGTGGGTTATCCCTAAAAGAAGGAAGTTGGGTTAAGTTAGTTAGAAGGTAACCCCTAGAGGAAGCCACTTGGAGAGTATAAATAAGAGAGCAAGGGTCGCCTATTAGCACCTAATTGAGCACATTGAATATCTATTATTTTGTAAAGGTTTATTGCAGGTACCCATTGATACATATGAAGTTAAGAAAGTCTGTAGTATCAAGAAGGGTTGACGGTAAAAGTTTTGAAGTTGCAAAAATACTGTAAAAAACCCTAGTTTTTTAGGTGTACGCGGGCTACAATGGAAAAGGTCATTTACATACATGGGATGGAAATGAAGGAGGGCACGTATAGTTGGGAAAAACCTTGAAATATTGAGTTTCTAAGAGTGTCGGGTTCTCAGAGTTTGAAAGAAAGTTCCAAGGAAGGTCTATAGTGATCAGGTACAACAAATCTATCTACATGTTCAAAAGGTATATCATATTCTTATGTGTAGTTGGATATTTTTGTCTACATGTGATATGGTTATGGGAAATTGAGGATTTTCCCTAGAGATATTGTTGGTTGTATGGCACCTATGTTATGAGTTGGATCTACATAAATACATTGTTGGTTATGTTAAGTACTTATCAGTAAGGTTCTGGCACTTTGTTTATGAGGTATATCATGGATAATATAATACTAGCTAAAGGTATATCATTGACCTATTGAGGCATATTCTTGGCACATCTCTAGAGGTATTCTTGATGCATTATACTTTCTATAGTGAATGGTTTTGAGGCATATATGTTGTAGTACATGTCTAGTACATGTGTAATCTTTATTGGCATATCTTATGGTACATTGTGAGAGGTTTTTGTTAGTGGTCTTGATATATGATTGGTACACACTTGAGGCTACATAATAGTGACATTGTGGAACATGGTTTGATGTAAGTTTTTATGGTATTTGGATCATGGATAGTCTGATGTATTTATAGAGGAATTTTGTTGATTATATTGGTATATGTATTTGGTACATGGTTGAGATACATGTTGGGACATATAGTTGATGTGTTGGCACATGCATGAGGTGTATTGTATGGTTATGTTGGTATATCTTGATGAGTCATAGTTTGAATTGTTGATACATGATTGGTACATGTTTGGTACATTGTTAGAGGCACTTGCTAGTAGTGTTGGTAACACATGATTGGTACATGTTTGGTACATTGTTAGAGTCACTTTCTAGTAGTATTGTTGGCACATAGTTTATGGATGATGTGGCATATATGACTTGGTATACTTTAGAATAAATTATTGATCTTGGTACATCTTGTTCATGTTTGAGAGTAGTCTTGGGTGATGCGCATCTTGATGATAGTGTGCATTTGGTTGAGAGTTTTCTTGGTGATTGATCTTGGTGAGTAAATATGATTTGGTTGATGAGGTTGATGTGAGAGGTTGTAGTCATAGGATGTGTTGTGAATAGTTGATGAAATTGTGATGGTACAGGTTGTGTGAGTGATTGATGTACATGGTTGATAGTACAAGTTTATTGGTACATGTTGTGACAGGTTGTTGGTTGATTTGATAGAATCAGTAAGTGTATGAGTCTCAGAAAAGTGAAAAACCTAGCTTTCTAAAGGTGTACATAGGCTACAGTATAGAAAGGCCGCATACATATGCATGATGTTGTATAGACATGTCGTGTACATATGTGAGCTGCAGCATATACAGGTCACGTACCTATTGGTATTTGTTGGTACATGATGAATTATGGTACAGGTTGATTATAGGTTATTGGTACAGGTTAGTTACAGGTGGTTGGCACAGATTGGTACATGTTTAAAGTGGTATATCTCACATTGACAATGTGGCAATGGTTTGATCATTTGACACTTCTATTTCAAGGTAGCTGAACAGAGAAAGGATAGGTGGTTGTATCCACCTTATGGTTGTATTCGGAGAACATAGAGGGTTGTAGCTAGAGAATTGGGGAGTTGGAGCTTTCCTCTGGTTGTAGCCTAAGAAAATAGGGGGTTGGAACCTCCTTCCAATTGGTACTGGAGAATTGGAGGTTGGTGCTTCCTTGAATTTAATTCTTAAAGACATATAAGAAAATAATTCCATGGTTTTCTCCTTCATTGTGTTTCCATGTAAAATACTGGTGTGTTGTGCATTGTGTGGATGTGTCTATTATTGTTTATTATGCACTAATGGATTTTAATGTTTTATGATGCAATAATATATTAATGATGAAATGATGAACATTGTTGAAAAATTTAAAGGAATATACATTGTGGTTAAAAGGATTAATAAGTGGTATAAATTGTTGATTATTGATTCACCTCCCCCCTCTCTCAATAATCCAACAAGGAAGACATCATCAAGATTTCCTTTAGGACAAGGTATGGCCATTATGAGTTCACAATGGTGCCATTTGGGTTTTTGAATGCACTAGTTGTCTTCATGTGTTTAATGAATGGTTTTTTCAAAGAATACTTGGATAAGTTTGTCATCGTATTTTTGGATGACATCCTTATTTACTCTAAATCCGAAGAAGAACATGAGAAACACTTGAAGTTGGTGTTGAAGGTATTGAGGGATCATCCTATATATGCAAATATGAGCAAGTGCTCATTTTACTAGAGGCATATTCATTATTTGAGTCATATCATTTTAGAGGAAGGAATAGTTGTAGACACAACGAAGATAAAATCCATTGAGGAATGGCCAACACCAAGAAATGTTGAAGAGGTTAGATATTTCATGGAACTGGAATGGTATTACAAAAGGTTTATTGAAGTCTTCGTAAATATTGCACATCCAATCACGTCCATGCAGAAGAAAGTTGGGTTATTTTAATGGACTATGGATTGTGAAAGGATTTTCCAACACTTGAAAATTTCATTGACTAGTGTGTCGATACTAAGGATTGCATATCCATAGGAAGAATTCATGGTGTGCATGGATGCATGTAAAGAAGGGCTTGGGGGATTCCTTAGATATAACGAGCATGTGATATGTTATGAATCAATAAAATTAAAAGAGCATAAGAGACTCTATGCCAACCATGATTTAGAATTGGTAGCTATAGTTCATGCCTTAAAGAGGTGGAGGAACTATCTCATGGGTAAAATATTTGAGCTAAGAATATACCATTTTGGTCTGAAATATTTGTTTGGGAAGACAAGTTTAAATTCCAGACAAAGCAGGTGGTTAGAATTCCTTAATGAGTATGACTTTGACATAAAACATATCAAGGGTAAAGAGACCAAGGTGGATTATGCACTCGGTAGGAGAGTGCATGAGATGCATGCTATAGATATTAGTATGTACTAGACATATTTGAAAGATATAATCATAGAGGCTACAAAGTAAGATCAACGCTATGAGGAATTAAGAGAAAAATTACAGTAAGATATTTTGCAGCAGAAACTTGAAGAGGATGAGATTAAAGAGGATGGAATTAGGATTGTTTAGACACAGAGTTTATGTGCCTAAATCACTAGAGTTGAAAAATATAATATTAAAGGAATTGCATAATGTGACTTATGTTGGGAACCCTGGTTATCAAAAGATAATAGAAGTTGTTAAGAAGCAATATTGTTGGCTAGGCATGAAAAAAGAGGTTGTTGATTTTATTGCTAGAAGCCTTGAATGTAAAAAGGTCAAGAATGAGCACAGATATCCAATTGGTTTGTTATAGCCATTGCCCATTCCTGAGTGGAAGTGGGAATTTATAACGTTGGATTATATAACCAAGTTTCCTAGATCAGCCAAGAAACATGATTTCATCATGGTGGTAGTGGATAATCTCACTAAATTTTCCCATTTTGTGTCAGTGATGTCAACTTAAAAGGAAACTAATATTGTTGATATCTACATGAGAGAAATTGTTAAATTCCATGGTGTGCCTAAGGAAATTGTGTCTGACAGAGATTCCAAGTTCACTTCAAATTTTTGGAAGGGATTATTCGAGGGAATTGGGACAAGTATGAACTTTTGCACAACATATCACTGAGAATCAGATGAGAAAACAAAGAGGGTAAATTAGGTATTAAAATATATTCTAAGGATGTATGTGATGGATAAACCATCAAAATGGGAATACTACTCACATTTGGTAGAGTTTACTTACAAAAATGGGTATCAAGCATCTTTAAAGATGAGTCATTTTGAAGCACTATATGTTAGAAGGTGAAACACACCTGTGAGTTGGGATAACCTAGAATACCATGTTGTGTTTGGGCTAGATATACTCCAAGAAATGGAAGAGTAGATGGTAAAAAAAAAAAAAAAAAATTCAAAATTTGCCCAAGAAAAACAGAAAATTTACGCAAATAAATGCCATAATTTTAGACTATAATTTAAAGTGGATCACCATGTGTTCCTAAAAGTAAAAGCAAGAGGAAGTTCCCTGAAGTTGGGGAATTTACCTAAGCTAACAACACTATATAGTGGGTCATTTGAAATCCTAGAGAGGATTGGTCCTATCGCATATATGTTGGCTCTATTAGCACAAAAAATTGTAGTAGCAAATTTGGTCATTTCACAGCACCAGTGAATCAGGACATTTTGTAGCGCATCTTGAGTGCATCTTCCCTCACTACCATTATTGAATTTATAAATCTGGTGTTAGTCGATCTCATTGTTTTCAACATCCATTTTTTAAAAGGATATAATTGAGATTTGGTCATTAAAGTTGTCTAATTGTTTTATCAAATATTTGAATTCTACTACTAGTTCAGACGAGCACTGCGGAATATTCTACAAATTGGCTAGAAGAGGGAAATTGGAGATGATGATGATCCATTTTTATGGTGATTAGTTTTTGAAAACTTGAAGTGTTAATGAAATACTCTAATTGCACCTATTGGAGGCATCTACAATCTCATAATCCATCAACTAAGAATTTTTTTTGTTTTTGAAGAGTTGTTGCATCACACAAAAAAGCACGGAGATTTCGTAGCATCTGGCGCTACAGAATCATATACACAAATTTTTATGTAGTTGTGCTACAAAAGATGCTACGGAATCACCTATCCAGACGTAGAAAAGGCGCTACATAATCTGCAGAGTAGTTTTATAGGAGGACGCTATAGAATTTCCTGTAGCAGTTACTGTTACAAATTTGATCATAAAACCAAAATGACGAAGTGGATTTCTCTAAAATTTGTTGTGGAGGAATATGATATCCCTGTTGACTTGCTGACCAAATTTCATCCTAACCCAGTTTTGAATTTGAGAGAAACAATTAAAATACCAGTGCACTACGAAATGTGCTGCAAATTCTCTGTTTTGCATAGTTGATTAGATATTCACCTTGTTGGGAGGTTTCCACCTATCAAGGAGGGTTCGAATGGATTCTCATGGATAATTTAGATGTCAAGGGACACCTACACCTAAGTTTTAGCTCCATTAAACACCTCATGCAGTGAGGTGGAAATAATTTATTAATGACTTCCAACAATTTCCTAAAAATTAGAAGTTTGTTGGTTTTTTGTCTCTTTGATTGTTGCCACCTATCTCCAAGGCTTAGAATCCAATGAAAGAGATGGGATTCAAAATCCTAAGGATATTTGGATGTTATTTTATATTTAAGAGAGGGGGGAGCTCTTGGAGAAGGGTTGGATTCATGATCCAAGAGAGGAGAGAGCTAGAGGAGCAGTTTAGTTGCTCAATTGTAAGCCTAAGGGCCTGTTGTAATTAGCATTTTTGCGATTAGCGATTCATGAGAGTTGCTTATCAAAATTTGTGTTCTTTTTTATCATTTTATCTTGTCATCTTGTTTGAATGGAATTGTAGGAATTGAATATCAATGGTTGTTCATGAGGCAGGAGATTCATGAGCTACAAATTATTTGTAGTAACTGCCTCCTTTCATGATCTATGTTCTAGTTATATTTTAAGTCATTTTTCCAGATAGGATCTTTGCTTGATGATATTCTTCTTTTTTTTATCTTTCTTATACCTCCATCCATCAATTATATATGTTTTCTTCTGGTATGATCTTGCCTGCCTTTGATCTATAAGATGTGTTGACTCCATGCCCAATTGATGTAGGAGCATCTCTCCATGTCAGCAGCGTGCCAGCCAGCCAGCACATCCAGCACACATTTAATGGAGAAAGGGAGAGGCACAACCCTCTCAATTTTGAAATTTGAAATTTCAATAAATGTTGTAAGGATTTTAATGCCAAACCATGCCTTTGTACAGGTAGTGGTTGAGGTTTCCTTTAATGGTTGCCTGCAGCAATCCTGGGACGTAGTCAGGACTGGGCATCCATTTATGTAATGTAGCCATAGGATCCGCTCTGTGATAGAGATAGATTAGAGACGGTGAGGTTGAGGATAAGCTCATGGGGGCCCTCTTTTGTAAGGGGTCTCTAAGAAATTAGAGTTGAGAATTAAGAGGAGAGACAGGAGTAGAGAGGTCTCGAGAGAGAGCTGAGACTTGTTACAGTCCAACCTTTGTAAACATTTGTATAGACATACATATTAATAGAAAAGCAGTGTTTCATGCACACTGTGTGTTTGAAGTTTACATGTTTTTATGCATAACTAGTGAAGCATTGCATAAGTTTCAATTTCTTCCTATCTTATAGTTTCCAAGTGCAAGGAGTGCACATAGTCCGCAAGGTGTGCATTGACAGAGGTGAGACAACCTCAGGAAATATCAAGAGGGATAGCGTTGAACCTTCATCAGCAAAGGTGCAAGGAGTACATAGAAGGGAACTCTCTTTCGAAGTTCGACGAGAAGACAGAATCACTGAGGATTCTGGAGAACTTTGCTAGGAGGGCATTGAGTTGGTGCAAGTGTGCACAGAAGGAACTCTTTCGAGTTCTGAGAAAAGAGAATTTTCAAAGAGAAGACACTCACAAGGTTATTGAATACTCTGTAGGCTCTGCAAGGTGTGCATAGAGCAGGAGAATGCCAGGTGGGCGTAAGGAGTTTTGTTTTCAAGAAAACTTCTTGAATCTGAGTTATTCGAGATCCTCGAACGCAAGGTGTGTGCAGGAGTAAATCTTTGGGAGGACAAAGCTTAGAAGGGACAATGTTTCTATAATGCAGACGATACCCAAAGGAACCGGGCTCGTAAGAGGAAGAGTCGAAGGTCGAGACTTTCGAGACTTAGAAAATCTTCTAAGTCAAAAAATCCAAGAAAGCTCAGGAGGCGAACGCGCAAGGAAGACAGATCTGAACCGTTAGATCTAGCGCCAATACCCGACAACCATTAGATCAGGTGAAGGTGCACAGAGTTTAACCTCTGGGAGGTCAAGAAGGAGAGTAGTTGAAACAGACAGTGGAGACGTTTCGTGGAGAAGTGTTGAAATCCCGAGAGCCCTAGAATCGCACCAAGTTGCGAGGGATTTAAGTGCTTAGAAGCACCCCTGGGGAGGAACCATATGGACGATGGAGACACTTCGTAGAAGAAGTGTCGAAGTTGAAAGAATCATTTGATATTGCAGAGAAGTGAAGAGATTAAGGCCGAGTGTCTTCCAACACTCTAAGGCGTTGAATTACACTATTTCAGAGTTCAGGGTTTGGAGCGGCAAGGGATTTTGGGGTCGCTGCATCACGAACTCCCGGTTCATAGAATCCTGAAATCTTGCACTCAAATTTTTCTATTTCGAAGTTCGGGGTTTGGAGCGGCAAGAGATTTTGGAGTCACTGCATCGCGAACTCCCGGTTCGCGCAATCGCGCTAGCCATCGGATCTGGAGTGCGGTGGCCTGAGAGTCGTTGGATCAAGGATATGTGCACAAGGTTGAGTCCCTGGGAGGTGCATAGGAAAAAGGATCTGGGCCGTCAGATCTAGCACCAAGGACTGATAGTCGCCGGATCTGGAAGGAGGTACGAGGGGTTTAATCCTCATAACAATAGAGGGAAGAGGAGTTGTCAAGTCTCGAAAGCATCGAGGCCATCCATTTTGGAGGATAGGTGTCAAAGATCCAAGCCCTTTTCAGTGTATCGGACACTAGGAGTTCGAGGAGAAGGAGTCGTGAGACAAGAAGGCTCGGCTCATGAAATTGCAAAAGCATCAGGACCATTCATCAAGGGGACACATGGTGAGTGGTCAAGGTTTGGGGAAAACCCCAGAAGGTTCTCTCAAGGGGTAGTATTTCAACATTTCAGGACCCAGAAGGTTGAAGGACCAAGAACCGTTTTCAACTGGAATCGCGAAATCGTGAATTCCAAAATCCGAAAAAGTGGATCGTGGTCACAGGTAGATTTCATCATTTCGGGACTCGAGAGTTTGAAGGACCAAAAATTGTTGCAGCCGAAATTGCGGAATCCAGAATCGCGAAAGGATGGTAGAACTTTTTCATTAATCCCTTTTCAGAGTTTCGGATTTGGAAGGACAAGGAGCCTAGGAGAGCTCACATGAAGAAGTCTCGAAACCCTGAAACGCGAAAGGTGTGTTGGTTCAGAATAGAGAAGAGCATCAAAAGTTGAGCGCATGCATAGGATTTCTCAAGGCCTGTGCCAGAGAACAAAGGGACCTGTGGATTCATTCAAAGGGTTCTGACACGAGCCCGAAGAGCCATTTCATCTTAGGGAAGAGAGCGATCCAAAGACTAGGAGGTCAGTGGACCCTGCTGAGGTAGGGGGTCTACATCACCAATGGAATGCTTCTACTGACAATTTGTTTCCCTCTACCTTTCTTTCTCTTCCTTGTTGATCCTCCCTTTTAAAATTGATATAATTTTTCAGGCTCGAATGGTTGATGTAAAAGACTGTTTTAGTGATGTTAATGAAACAGAGCCTACTCTAGTTTTGATGTATCAGATCTGATGAAATCTTGTTTAATGGAAGTTAGATTTGTTTTTTCCATCTTAATCTCTCTCACTCTGAAATTTTACTATCATTGAAGGATTCAAATGATGTTTTGTAGCTGTATGACAATGGATGTTTGATTTTTATATTGTTATAGCCTTCTCAAAGTTTTGGTTGCTTGGATTTAAGAAGTTCTTGTATCTAAATCATTTCTCTTCTTTGTCTACTGGCATAGCCTGAAGCTAGTGGTAGATTCACTTAATTTTGTTACTAAGTCTTCCTCCTATCCACACTAATCCTCAAAAACCTGACCTAAGTTAAAGAAAGACCTATTTTTTTTATGCACTTCATCCATAATTTACTGTGTTTTGACATTGATGAACTAAGTTCTATCCATTTGACAACACATTTAAGACTTATCTCATAAACTTTTTAATGGGTATTGGGATTATCCTCTAGTAGTCTGAGGATGATTCTAAGTGCTAACATATTTGGCGCCATTTCCAAGGACAGATTTGAGAAGATTTAAAAGATCCCTGGGAAGAACAACATTGCACAACTTCAGCTTTAGATGGTGACTGAAGTTGGACACCTTCAAGACTCGACATTTACCATGGTGACTCCATTGTTCAAAATATATTGGTGATGCCACTGGAATGAGACAAATTAAATGGATATAGAGGCTATCATGGCCTGAATTTTTTCCCCACTCAATTTCTTAGCCATAGCTAGTTATCCACATCCTGTGCCTGAAATTGATGAATGGCAAGATCTACTGCCCAGATTTTATGAAGGTCAGAATGACAACCCTGTTGAGCATGTTCAAGAATTTCATACTTTGTTGCAACAACTTGACATCCAAAATGAAGACATACATATGAAGTTGTTTATGTACTCTCTTCAAGGAGATGTTCACAATTGGTATCAGTCTCTTGAAACTTCTAGCATTTCTTCACTCAAAGAGTTTCATGCTGCTTTCAATATTCATTGTCAAATGTTTTATTTCTCTGAGTTAATTTGTCATAGCTGTTGTGAGGAGTATAAATATTGGGTTCAGGATATAGTTGATTGTCATGAAGGTAGTGAGGATGAAGAATATTCCTTGGATGAGGAATCAACTCTTTCTCTTCCCTGTTCATCTACATCAGATGAAAATTTTGTGTGTTGGTCTTATGGAGAAAATGCAGAGGATATGTTTGTTCTCGAAATAGATGTCTTTAGCAGCCCGACTTATGATGAAGAAGTTGTTTCAAATACTGACCAAGAAAAACCTATTTTTGATGAGTACTCAGATGAATAAGAGTAGATCCATACATCACATTTTGTTGACTTAAGGAGCAGCGAGTTGGTGTATGACAGCTATGAATCAGAATTTGATGAGGATATGTGATCCAAAAATGAAGAAGACTTGAAATCTTGAAAATATTTGCAAGTAAAGTTTATGTGTTAAAATAAAATGGATCAACTTTGCAACACATCATTAATAGGATTTACTCATTTAAGACACAAATAAACAGCAGCATAATCAATGAACATAAGCACATAAACACAGCAAATGTAAAGGAGTTCACCCCTCTCTTGGGCTACATCTCTTGGTCCATCTTTCAATGGATCATTATTATTAATTGCTCAAAGTGCTCAAAAACGTGCCTTACAATGCTCAAATTGACCAACAAACTACTCCAATGGCTTCAAAGCATCCAAAAACCCTTAGCTGGTCTTTTTCGGCACCTCGTTTGGCCAAAAAATGAAGAAGTTAGGCTTCTTGGAAGTCCCTCCTTCAAGCTTGTTGTCTCTGCATCTACAAATTGCACCCTTGTTCATTCAACCTAGCACACACACAATTCAAAGCGTGAAAACCTGACACCGAACGTAACCGTTTAAACAGTGCAAACTATAGGACGGTTATGGGAACACCAACCCCTAACCGCCTAGCTCTCGGGCACATGAGGGTCCATACGACCGACGCAAATAAAAAAAAAGGGCTAACCGTTTGCAAGAGTGAATAAGGTCGTGCCAAGTTTCGGGCGCATGGGCTATCTGTTGAAACCATTTTGAACATTCCCACGTGCTCTCACTGTATGATAAGTGGTCACATATATAAAATAATGCGACTGTGGCTGGGGCTAAGCCCTAGCCCAGACGCACCCCATTACACATTTCAATGCATTTCAAATACAATTAAACACATATGGTAAATAAGAACCACCGTGTGGGCTAGTGGTAGCCCACACACTACCAAAGCGCGGAGCCAAAGGGGAGGTCCAGGGTTCGACCCCCATGGACCCCATACAATTTTAAACAACAACCAATAGCCAATAATGGGGTGCCACATGGCAGCCCATGACTGGGCCATGTGGCACCATACCATTGACCAAAAATGATGCCATGTGTCACAGCCTAATTCGACCACATCTGCCAATAAAAAACTACCATGTCATCACATGCCACATTAGCATACGGTCTCTTCCACGTCATTGTACAGCCCTACCACATCAGCCTGTACGGACTGCATAGTCACGCCATTGTACTCTCTACCATTATCAAAATTGCACGGACTGCATAGTCGGCCATGGCCCTTTTTTGTGCATGTTTGATCATCTCGAACAGATCATGATATCTCATTCCACGTCCGCTTTTCGAGACTTTAAACGAAGTTTTTGGGTTTGTAACGACGAGGTCTACGCCTCGCTTTGATTTGTAAGTGATTCCAGTACTTTGAATTTTGAGAAAATCAACCGATCACTCCTCCCCATTTTGAAGCTTTTGGACCTCCAAAAAGACTATTTTCAGCCTATTTGAAGATGAGGGGTATAGTTCCCCACCCTTCCAACCTCAATACACTTGGCTTTGCTTGGATTTGTTCCTTTTAATACCAACTCAAGATACTCCACATTTCCTCATTTTGAAGTTTGCATTTCCACAAGGATGGTGTGTCTTCATGCGCCTGTAAGATAATTGGGAAAAATCATCTATAAAAGGAATCAATATGCTCTCCATGATCATCAATCAACGAGGCTCATACAATTTCAAATTCTCAACATTATAAACTGCACTTTCTCTTGTAGATTACATAACTTGCTAAGATGATAAAAAAGATTATTATGTACATGGTAATCCACCATGGTTAGAGGGTACAAAGTTTCATATAATTTCTTTTGAAATCAGATCTAAAGAATATCCCACAATTTCATGCATGATTGGACGTGCTTAAGAATAACTCAAACACTAATAATAGGCCTTGAAAGCATATCAACAACTCGTTAAAATGCCTCTTGGCACCTCACATGACCAAATGAATCAAGTGGAGGAAAACCCATCCATCCAAGTGCTCTAGCTTGTTGTAGAAATATGGTTCAGGATTGTAAGTTTTGCAAAGGTTGATGATCTGTGAATAATGGTTTCTTTTCCTTAATAAATAATGTTTCCATTTTTTACACTTTTAACCAATGCATACCTACTTATGATAAGGATTTGTAGGATAGTTAATCACGACATCATTAAAAGTCTCAGAATGAAAAACAAATGGGCTTACCATACTAAAGTAAAACTGCTCCTGTATTGCATAATTGTTTTATCCTGCTTGGATTTCAAAAGGTTGTCTTAAATTTGAAGTGCAAGAACTCATGCTGAACTGATCTTCTCTTTAAAGTATCAAAAGCCTTATATAGTTGCTTGCCTCCCATTGAAAAAACTTGTTTGACACTCTGTCACACATGTAATGGAGCTGCAATGGAAGAAAAGTTAGCAATAAACTTCCTCCAATATTAATAGCCCCTCAAACTTATCATTACATTGTTGGGCTCCTCACATTCCAAAATGACTTTGACCTTTGAAGGGATCAATTTTGAATTCACCTCCACCAACAATATGTCCTATAAATAAGTGAAGTCTTTCCAAATTCACATTTTGACAACCTCAAAAACAACTGTTTCTTTTTCAAAACATCCAAAACTTCTTTAATATGTCTAATATGCTCTTCCCGAGATTTTATAAAGATCAAAATATCATCTAAGTAGACAATAACACAAATCATCCAAAGGCTTTAAGACATCATTCATAACTCTCATGAAAGTAGCTGTGTGCATCAGAAGTCCAAAAGGCATTACCATCCATTCAAACAAACCTTGCTTAATTTTGAAAGTCAGCTCCATGTGTTCTCGGGTAATTTCATTATGATCTGATGAGGACCTTTCTCAAATCTAACTTAGTAAAATATTTAGCATCTTTTAATTGATCAAGCAACCATCACCCTAGGAAGAGGATACCGCCTTAACTCCACTTTGTTCAAATCCCTCGAATCAAACAACACACATACTTAATGCACCATTTTTTTCTTTGGCACTAACACAATTGAGATCCACATGGCATGAACTTGGTACAATAACCCTTTGTCGAGCAACTCTTGAATTTGTTTTTAATCTCTTCATTTCTTCCATAACCTATATCTCTACATACCAATGTTTGAAGAGGACAATCTTGTCGCAAGTAATTGAATTTCATGTTGGACTCCTTTCTGAGGAAATCCCTTGGTTTTTTAAACATTTCATCATATTGAGTAACAACTCTTCAAATAGATTCTAGATTTCAACTTTGTATCACAACCTTGAAATGCTTCGCTTTCAACATCATCTTTAGGTTTGACCATTAAGAGAACAAAAATTCTACTAGCATTGACTAACTTTCATTTGTCCTGCATTTATAAGGATAAATTCATCTCTCTTTGTATGGGCTCTAACAATGTATTCAACTCCATCTTAAACAAATGATACTTATTCATGACTAATATGAAAAATAACTTTCCTATCGCATGCGCTTCCCCCGGACAATACCACAGACATCCAACGGAATAACATCAAGCTCTACCTCATCAATGAAATTCTGCTGGATAGAAAACCTAAGTTTACACCTCTTCTTTGTTACTTGTGTCTAGCATTATCACATATCCAACCAAGAGGGTATGGCTTATAATGTGGAATTGTTTCCAATTTCAATTCCTTAACAGTCTCTTCAAAATAAGGTTTGCTTGAGATCCATGATCAAATAGAGTATCTATCTTGGCATGTTTTGAAACAACCCTGCGTGAAAAAGTTCACCCTCTTTATCTTGTTGAGTTACATTGATATTACCTGAAGAACTAGTACTTGCATTAGAACCACTACCTTGATAACCCATGGTTGTGATCTTCAGCCACCACCGAATCAAAACCAAATCATGCTGACCAAGAGTCTCTTTGACTTCCCTTTGTTGTTGCTACAAAATTTATGGGTTCTCTTCAAAGGATGAAGTTTCCAACAATGGTCTTCATCATATCTTTTAAACAATGTTTGCACGTGAATTTTCTCCCTCTTTCTTAACAACATCATCTTTCCTCGGCCATTGCCCTTGAACTTCTCTTTCCCTTGTCTCCATTAAAAAGCTTCTTGCTTCCCCTCAAGAGTACGCCTCCTTCCTCTTGCTCCAAATGAGTGTTCCTAAACAAATTCATCTTAGATTTGAAGGATTGCATGAGTATAGTATGTCCTAAATAACTATGTAAAGCTCCAATGCATTTGAGTAAAGTTTCTTGAGAAGACAAATCTACCCCAAACCAAATCTCTTCTCCTAAATTTTTGAGTAAATCTTTGCACACTCGGTCCTTTAGCTTGTCTAAAATTTTCTTCTTATCATTCCATAGTAGCCTTTGCTTATATGCCAATGAATAAAATTGTTTTTAATTGCAACAATAAATCATTCCAAGAAATTAAATTTTACCATGCTTTTTCATGTCCTCACGAGTCTTGGATTCCCACCAAATGAGTGTCAAGACCATCCAATCTTAAAGAACCAAGATTCAGCTTGCTTCTTGGTTTCATCATCTTGAATTTCTTTTGTATTCTACACATACCTTAACTGACGTGATCCACCATCTAACTTCTCAAGATTAACTTCTCCATTGTATATTGGCAATTCAAATTTTATATCAAGATTTAATGAAAGAGTTTTACCATGTCCCTTTGAGACCCGTATGAGGTCTTGAATTGGTAGAAGAAGAAGAAGAAGAAGATGGAGGAGGGTGGTGGAGAAGCACTCCATTCCCTCCATTTCCATTTGGAGCTTTATCACCACTGCCTCCCTTTGGTATGCCTTTGAGGTGCCGGAGCCTTCACCCTTGCAACCCTCAGATTCTTTCCGCTCAAGATCTCTTTACTCATCTCTCTCTCATTTCATGACACCTCTGATCTTCATCTCTAAGAATATAACTATGACTTTCATGAGCCATACTTGGTGAATGCCTCCTTGAAACTTAAGTATGATTGTAGCAGTGATTCTCCTTAGTATGAGAACTTGGCTCCACAAGTTGACCTTCTCCTCTTGTGAGCTCCAACCTTGTGAGCATCGTGGGAAAAACACTTGCAAACAATCAAGTATTCAAAAACCAATGCTCTAATACCAACTTGATCTAAATGAAGAAGACTTGAAATCTTGGAAATATTTGCAAGTAATTTTATGTGTTAAAAGCAATGGATCAACTTTTAAACACATCATTAGAATACCACCAAGACAAATAAATAGCATAATCAATGAAATATAATCACATAAACACAAAGAAAATGATAGCTGAGTTCACCCCTCTCTTTGGCCATCTCCCTCGGTCCCGCTACCTAAATGGATCATTATTATTAATTGCTCAAAGTGCTCCAAAACATGCCTTACAATTCTCAAATTGACTGTGACTACTCCATAATGGTTTGAGCTGCCCAAAACCCTAGTCATTTTTTCGCACTGCTTGGCCAAAAGAAGTTAGGGCTTCAAGTCCCTCCTTCCGTTTGTCTTCAGATCTACAATTGCACCCTGTTCATTCAACCTATCACATGCAATTTAGCATGAAACCCCTAAGATCGAATCCAGAACCATGTAAACGGTGTGAACTAGATCTAAGTTATGGGTGCACCAAATTTCTTAACTACTTGGTAGCTCCTGCAAGCATGAGGGTCCATGAATGACTCCATTTAAATAAGAAAGTATAACCGCTTGCAAGAGTGAATAAGGTCGTACAAGTGTCCATGCATGGGCTATCTCAAGGAAACTTTTGAACATTCCTAATGACTTCACCGTGATGATATGGTCAAGATATATAAAATCATGTGGCTGTGGTCGGGCTAAGCCCACCCCATTACACAATACTTCCTACCCATTTCAAATACAATTAAAACACATAAGGAAATAAGAACCACCATGGTGGGGCTAGTGGAATTCCACACACTACCAAAGCTGCCAGAGCCAAAGGGAGTTCAGGTTCTAATTCCCCACGGACTCCATACAATTTCAAACAACAACCAATAGCTGAGACATCCAGGTGCCACATGGAAGCCCACATATCTGGCCACTTGGCACCTTACCATTGACCAAAAAATGATGCCACGTGTCACGTCACCCCTTAATTTGACCACATATGCCAATACAAAAATGCCATGTCATCACATGCCACATCAACACGGCCTACATACCGCCTACATCAGCAGTAATGGCCATACATCAGCCACATCAACAGACGGGCTCCCCGGCCATTATCAAATTTCAGCATCGACTCCATTGGCCCTTTTTTTTTTGTTGTTCTGCCGCCTGTTTTATGATTTGAACAGATCGCGGTATCTCTCACTCCCAATGTCTGTTTGAGACAAAACGACTTGCATTGGGTTTGCAACGATGAGGCCTACACTCTCGTTCAATTTGAAGTGATTCCGAGCACTTTGAATTTTTGAGAAAAATTTGATCCCCTGATCAATATGAAGGAATTTCAAGACCATACTATAGATCATTTTTCTTCATTCATTAAGGAACAACATTGTGAGGAAATCATCGATCCTGGATTTTCAGACAATATCAAACAACCTATAACTAGTAGTGAAATCAGTCTCCAGCCATGTTCAGATTTGCAGATAGATGAAAGTGGCAGCCTCCATGGGAAAGAGAATATGTCGAGAATCTTTGATCTTCAATTGGAACAATATTAGGCTGATGTAACCTTTTATTGTCATAATTTCACTTCTTCTTTTCATGATCTGGTTGCTATCTATATGGAGAAATTCATGGATTCAAGGTTTCAATCTTCGTTACTGTTACAAATTTGATCATAATACCAAAACGACGAAGTTGGTTGCTCTGAAATTTTTTGTGGAGGAATTTGATATCCTTGTTGACTTGCTGACCAAATTTCAGCCTGAACTAGTTTTGAATTCGAGAGAAACAATTAGAACACCAGTGTGCTACAAAATGTGCTGCAATTTCTTTATTTTGCATCATTGATTGGATATTCTCCTTGTTGGGCGGTTTCCACTTGTCAATGAGGGTTCGAATGGCTTCTCATGGATAATTTATATGTCAAGGGACACCTGAACCTAAGTTTTAGCTCCATTAAATACCTCATGTAGTGAGGTGGAAACAATTTATTAATGACTTCCAACAATTTCCTGAAAATTAGCAGTTTGTTGGATTTTTGTCTCTTTGATTGTTGCCACCTATCTCCAAGGCTTAAAATCCAATGAAAGAGATGGGATTCGACATCCTAAGGATATTTGGATTCTATTTTCTATTTAAGAGAGGGGGGATCTCTTGGAGAAGGGTTGGATTCATGATCCAAGAGAGAAGAGAGCTAGATAAGTTTAGTTACTCAATTGTAAGCCTCGGGGCCTATTGTAATTAGCATTTCTACCATTAAAGATTCATGAGAGTTGCTTATCAAAATTTGTGTTATTTTTATCATTTTATCTTGTCATATTGCTTGAATGGAATTGTAGGCATTGAATATCAATGATTGTTCATGAGGCTTCATGAGCTGCAAATGTAGGCATTGAAGTTAAAACAAGACCTATTTTTTTGATGCACTTCATCCATAATTTACTGTGTTTTGACATTGTTGAACTAAGTTCTATCCATTTGACACCACATTTAAGACTTATCTCATAAAAAATTTAATGGGTATTGGGCTTATCCTCTAGTAGTCTGAGGGTGATTCTCAGTGATAACATATTTGGTGCCATTACCGGGGATGGATTTGAGAAGATTTAAAAGATCCCTGGGAAGAATGACATTGCACAACTTCAACTTTAGATGGTGATTGAAGTTGGACACCTTCAAGACTCCACAGTTACCATGGTGACTCCATTGTTCAGAATATATTGGTGACTCCAATAGAATGAGACAAATTAAATGGATATGGAGGCTATTATGGCCAGAAGTTTTTCCCCAGTCAATTTCTCAGCCATATCTAGTTATCCACATCATGTGCCTGAAATTGATGAATGGCACGATCTGTTGCCCAGATTTTATGAAGGTCAGAATGACAACCCTGTTGAGCATGTTCGAGAATTTCATGCTTTGTTGCAACAACTTGACATCCAAAATGAAGACATACATATGAAGTCATTTATGTACTCTATTCAAGGAGATGTTTGTATTTTGTATCAGTCTCTTGAAACTTCTATCATTTCTTCACTCAAAGAGTTTCATGCTGCTTCAATATTCATTATCAAATGTTTTATTACTCTGAGTTAATTTTTCATAGCTGTTGTGAGGAGTATAAATATTGGGTTCAGGATATAATTGATTCTCATGAAGGCTGTGAGGATGAAGAATAGCCTTAGATGAGGAATCATCTCTTTCTCTTCCTTGTTCATCTACATCAGATGAAAATTTTGTGTGTTGGTCTTATGCAGAAAATACAGAGGATATTTTTGTTCTTGAAATAGATGTCTTTAGCAGCCCGACTTATGATGAAGAAGTTGTTTCAAATACTGACCAAGAAAAACCTATTTTTGATGAGTATTTAGATGAATAAGAGTAGATCCATACATCACATTTTGTTGACTTAAGGAGCAGCGAGTCGGTGTATGACAACTATGAATCAGATTTTGATGAGGATATGAAGGAATTTCAAGACCATACTATAGATCATTTTTCTTCATTCATTGAGGAACAACATTGTGAGGAAATCATCCATCCTGGATCTGCAGACAATATCAAACAACCTATAACTAGTAGTGAAATCAGTCTGCAGCCATGTTCAGATTACAGATAGATGAAAGTGGCAGCCTCCATGGGAAAGAGAATATGTCAAGAATCTTTGATCTTCAATTGGAACAATATCAGGCTGATGTAACCTTTTATTGTCATAATTCCACTTCTTCTTCTTTTCATGATCTGGTTGCTACTATATGGAGAAATTCATGGATTCAAGGTTTCAGTCTTCGTTACTGTTACAAATTTGATCATAATACCAAAACGACGAAGTGGGTTTCTCTAAATGTTTTTGTGGAGGAAGTCGATATCCTTGTTGACTTGCTGACAAAATTTCATCCTGAACCAGTTTTGAATTCGAGAGAAACAATTACCAGTGCACTACAAAATGTGCTGCATATTCTTTTTTTTGCATAGATTATTGGATATTCTCCTTGTTGGGAGGTTGCCACCTGTCAAGGAGAGTTCGAATGGATTCTCATGGATAATTTATATGTCAAGGGACACCTGCACCTAAGTTTTAGCTCCATTAAATACCTCATGCAGTGAGGTGGAAACAATTTATTAATGACTTCCAACAATTTCCTGAAAATTAGCAGTTTGTTGGATTTGTGTCTCTTTGACTGTTGCCACCTATCTCCAAGGCTTAAAATCCAATGAAAGAGATGGGATTCGACATCCTAAGGATATTTGGATTCTATTTTCTATTTAAGAGAGGGGGGATCTCTTAGAGAAGGGTTGGATTCATGATCCAAGAGATGAGAGAGCTAGAGAAGTTTAGTTGCTCAATTGTAAGCCTTGGGGCCTATTATAATTAACATTTCTGCCATTAAAGATTCATGAGAGTTGCTTATCAAAATTTGTGTTATTTTTTATCATTTTATCTTGTCATATTTCTTGAATGGAATTGTAGGCATTGAATATCAATGGTTGTTCATGAGGCTTCATGAGCTACAAATGATTTGTAGTAATTGCCTCCTTTCATGATGTATGTTCTAGTTATCTTTTAATTCATTTTGCAGAGAGGATCTTTGCTTGATTATATTCTTATTTTTGTTATCTTTCTTATACATACATCCATCAATTATATCCCTTTTGGTATGGTATGACCTTGAATGACTTTGATCTATAGGATGTGTTGACTCCATGCCCAATGGAATGCTTCTGCTGACAATTTGTTTCCCTCTACCTTTCTTGCTCTTCCTTTTTCATCCACCCCTTTAAAATTGATTTAATTTTTCAGGCTCAAATGGTTGATGTAAAAGACCTTTTTAGTGATGTTAATGAAACAAAGCCTACTATGGTTTTGATGTATCATATATGATGAAATCTTGTTTAATGGAAGTTAGATTTCATTTTTCCATCTTAATCTCTCTCACTCTGAAATTTTACTGTCATTGAAGGATTCAAATGATGTTTTGTAGCTGTATGAAAATGGATGTTTGATTGTTATACTGTTATAGCTTTCTTGGAGTTTTGTTTGCTTGGATTTAAGAAGTTATTGTATCTGAATCATTTCTCTTCTTTGTCTACTATAATAACCTGAAGCTAGTGGTAGATTCACTTCATTTTCTTACTAAGTCTTCCTCATATCCACACTAATCCTCAAAACCGTGACCTAAGTTAAAACAAGACCTCTTTTGTTGATGCACTTTGTTGGTTTAATTTCTCTCTTCCGTTGTCTGAGTTATTGACCCAAGGTTCATGTCTTTTGGGTTTCCAACAAAGCCTCTAAAACTATTGGCCCTCCTGGTAAACCAAAAGGAAAAATAGTACACAGAATGTACTGCACAGTCTCACCCAAGATAGCTTTAAATGGGTGGTTGTAAGACTCAGGTGTTTACAGCCTAGGATTGAGTATGATATAAGGGTTTATTAACCAGATCCATGCACTACGAACTATGAATGTAATCTACTTATTCCTCATGGGTGTGTGTTTCCATATCACCGTTTAATTCCCGAACAACATAATCCTAATCCATAACAATATATTAACTCATTTATTAAGCATAACAATGAACTATTGAAAGAAAGAAAAGAGATGCATGCATTCATGACATTACATAGATATTACCATGGTTCACCCCCTCCTGGGCTACATCCACAAAGATTTGGCTCTTGGCTCTTTTATTATGGCAGTTATGCATCTCCAGCCCCACGTGCTTACAATTCCCTTTGATGGGTAATATCTGTACGAGGCGAACTAGATTGCACCAGGCTCCACAACCTGCGATATAATCCTCGAATATTCCTCCTCTCCTATGTTCTTAGCTCAACAGCTTACAAAATTGGTCCATGACCATATTACATAACGCATCAACTCGTATCTAGCTACGATAGATCATTACAAAAATTGAACTAACACAAAAGTGAATCAACCTCTCTATGATATCTGTGTATCTCTATTTATATATATCGGAATCTTCAGTCATTTACAATGTACTACCAAAACCCTAACCCTATTGAAATTAGGTCTTCCTCTCATGCACGTGTGTTTTTCTTCCTCCAGTTATTGTTTTCCTTGTGTACACTTTCTTGCATGTGTGTGTGTTGTGTTACCTTCCAGCTATTTACTTCTCTTTCTGCACACTTTATTTCTCACGATCATCCTTCTTTCCACTTCGACCTGGTACCAATAGGCCCCCAACACTGACATGTGACTTGTCCTGAGTCACCTAATCCTTTTGAGCTTCTTCAATCTCCTTGGTGATCGTCTAGAAATTTTCCTTGAGCTCTGTTGCATTTGTCAGTGTCTACGCAGTCTTCTCCTTGATGGTGTCTACTACCTGAACTTCCACTTCGTTGCTCAGCAGTCCTGCACATTTGGTATGGATCTGTGCTATCTATGTTTTACCTCCTTCTTCTTGTGCAAGTATTTTTGCTACCCGTTCCTGTAGTGGTTCTATTTGAGCCTGACAATCTTGTTTCTGTGTTTGTGCAGTGACAAGTTCTGTCTGCATCTTCTTTATCTTCTGCATCCCTTTGACTCATTCTGGGATTGGTATGGTCTTCTGACTCTGTTTTATTTCTTGGATCGTTGAATTGATCCTTTCCTCTTCCTTTTCCTAGTGTTGGACCTGTGGATCCTCCTCCAACCTTGTCCAAAGTTGTGTTGCTTTATCGAGAAATTCGGCTTCTATGCTAACTTGTTGTTCCATCTCTTGCAGCGGCGTTGTTGCTTCCTGCTTCCTTTTCTCCTTCACTGTCGGTGGAGTGGTTGGTGTGAGCTATTCACGGAGATTCTCGTTCTCCTTCTGATATTGATCAATTTCCTGCGCAATTTGGTCAATATTTCCTGTTGTTGGGAGTTTATTTCCTTGTGCGGTGCTTGGGGGTTTCTCAAAAACTCCTCCCACTCTTCGTTCTAGCTCATTTATGTGTTATTTTTCCTCCTGAGTTTCGATCTTGGCCTACTCACAGACTTTTTCTAGCGCCTCAGGCTTCTTTGTTTCTTGTTGTAGCTCGACTAAGTTTTTATGTGAACGAGACTGTACCTCGTTATTGAAACTAACTTGCAATTTGTGTAATTCCCTTGATGGCATATGTGTCAAGACCAATTGGATGTGGTCCTAGTCTTTCAGGGGTGTCTGTCCCACGATTTCATCCATGCGCAACATGTTAGGTTTGATGTAAATCGTTGTGTTTGTGTGTGGAATGGGGTGGACCGAGTCTCATTCTTCTACCTCCACCCTTTCTTTGACCTGTATTGTTGGTGACTCTGTGCCTCTACTACTACTTTCTATCTGTGCTTCCCAGATGTTTTGAGGAACTGTCCCATTTCTGCCAGCTCTTTTTGCAGTTTATCCCTATGATGCATTGCATGATCGAAATCCTATGCTAAAAAATCCTGGACCATTCTGAAGATCATTTCCCCATCATCCTTCGTGATCATATAGTCCAATGATTCTTGTTGTGCCTTTGATTTCTTGCGCGCGCCTCCTTCCTACGCGGTTGGTCTCTTATTTCCCCCTATTTCCTATGTGATGGGGTTTGGGGCAGTCTCCCTTGCTCTCTTAGCTTGTTTCTGTTGTCTGTTGGTCGGCTTTGTAGTCTCTTTCTACCCCTTCTAGGTCCCTATCTACTTTAACCCTTTGTCTCCATGAGTCAGCTTGTTTTGGCCCGTCCTTGGCTTCTTGAGCACTGGGATTTCTGGAAGCTGTGTTTCTGCCTGCGCTGCCTCTCCTTCTGTTGTTCTTTCTGGTACTTCCTGGGTAATGGTTTGGATCCTCCATTCATTAGGTCATTCATTGATTACCATGTATATATCACCTTCTGTGATGCAGTAGCGCATATGTAGCCACTATCTATCTGAATCCTGCCTTGGTTGTATCCACATTATTTATCTTATGGCCTACAAATTGGCGATGCCCGCATATTGCGCGACAGCCTCTAGTGTTATTCTCCATGATCAGCTAATGGATTCCTGTATGTCTTGTATGTATGCTTCGAATATGATTCCATTCTCCCTCTTATGCCTAGACTGTGGTCTATATCTCAGTAATAGGTATCTCGCTCCCGCTGGTTGCGGTATAGTGCAAACAATTACATACTCTGGTTCCCGCCATCCCAGGAAGGATATTAGGGTGATCAACCATGAGTAATGGAATTTTGTGCCTAGGTCCTATGCATCCTTGCAGTCCACCTGAAACAAATTCAATAGATATGGCACACAGCTCATAAAGGTGCCTTCTGCGCAGTGAGCTGCAACTACAATGACTCCTGCTGGTACTTCCTCTTGGCGGCATTTTCTGAGCAATTTGCAAGATAATATCTTTGTGCCTAGTTGTGTAGCTACATTGTTGATTTGTTTTATTATGATGCCCCTCGTTCCTCTGGTGGTGCCATATTTCTTCTTCATTTCTTCTGCCAATGCTTTATCCTTAGCTTTGTCATCTAGAATCAACATGAGATCCATACCCTGAATGGGTAGTCCTATTATCTATGCGATAAGCTCAACAGTTATGGGGATGGTTTTATCCAACCATATATCCCCTCCGTGCATGATTTCTAACAGTTGCTTGATGCATGTTTTCACATATTGGCCTCTACCAAAATGTGGTAGCTTCAACAAACCTAAGATTCCTTTTCTGTCCAGCCCAACTTCCCACTGGTGTGGATGTCTGATCATTTCTCCAAGTTTGTTTACGGTTATGGTCTGCATAAAGACCCTCTGTGCAATTTCTAGGAACTTGGTTTCATCTGATACATCATGGTCAGAATACTTGAGCTTCCCAACCTGACCCAGTAGTTGTGGTTCTACCTGTACTCCATATTGTATGCATGGTAGCACAATTTCTACTGCATGTTTCTTGTGAGGTGAGCTCAGTATCTGAACTCTGTCTTCTTGTTGTGGTGATTGGCTAGAAGTTCCAACAACTTTTGGTTGCTCCCCCATCAGCCATTCTGGAAAAGCTGAGGTAGTTACAGTGGTCTCCTTTGTTGGTTGACCTAGGCTAGGTGCTTTCGAATCATTTGGTTTCACTATTGCTCCCAGATTCTGTGTCATTCTGTTAACTTCCACGGTTTCTTGAGTGTTTTTTGGTTTCACTTCCCATTGGGTTTTTGCTTCCTCGTTCTGAGGCTCCTGCACCGCTGCTAGCATATCCTCTTTCATGGTCCCTACTTGTGGCTGTTGAATCTCTTCCAGTATCGGTGTAGGGTTCACTGGTATCACCTCTGGGGATGGGATCTCATCGATATCGATGATCTCTAGTTGTTTCTTCTCATTTTCCTCCAGCGGTCCTCATGACCTAGTTTGAACCCTAGTCAGTCTTGTTGTCTAGACTGGTTTTGTTGGCTTCAGTGGTGCCATAGTGGTGACTGTCAAATGTTTTCTAAGTTCAAATGAATTTGGTGACTCTGCGGTCTCACTCTGTTCGTTCTGGCTATTATTTCTCTCTCTTTGTTCTCCTTTCGTGAATAGACCAGTTGCTTTTGTACTCGTGTGTTGTATGGGCTTGTCATAAAGCTTGTCGAGGATGATTCCTCCATGATGTGATTAATGCACCATAATTATGGGTTCAATGCATATGTGGTAGTCTCGTACTTTCCATTACACTTGCTTTTCCATCTCTAGTTGGCGCATTTAATGTGATGTTCCCTCAGTCCTTGTCGTGCTTTAATTTCGCTTAGTGTTGTCCTATCATACTACTTTTGTCGACTTTCCATTTCCCTCTTTTTTTCCTTTGGTATGTAACCGTTGTCCTTGCCTTTGCTAAATTTATGTTTCAAACCTGATGTGGCCTTTCTCTCTCTGGCGTGCTACGTGCTTTTTAGTTTGGTTCCCTTTTTTTTTTCTTTTATTGTGTGGTGGGTGGTCGACTTTCCTGGTACAACTTGAGTCAACCCCCATTGATCATTCCTCTCAGGTATGCGCCTACTAAATATTTTAACTGTACAAATCCTCTATCTGTTACATATTTTACCTCGTATGGTCCTACCTAATGCATTATGAGCTTCCCCGGGTGCTTAAACGACTTGTTGTCATAGAGAAATACTAGATCTCCTTCCTTAAACATTTTCTTCTTGATGTGTCAGTCATGCCAAGCTTTGTCTCTGGCTTTCTACACTTGTTGATGGAATCATGCCAGGATTCAGTCTTCCTCCATTGATAATAACTGATCCAATCTTTCATGTACTACACCCCATTCTTTCATTTGTGTGATAGCTTCTACGCATAAGCTCGGTACTAAAAATTATAATGGCACTACTGCTTCTTGACCATAGACTAGTTTGAATGGTGTGTGCCCTGTCAAATTTTTGCATGTAGTCCTATACGCCCATAATATTGCTGGTACTTTGAGGTCCCAGTTGTCTCTGTTGATGTTACAGATCTTTGTTGGTGTGTTCTCGAGAATTTTGTTGAAGGCTTCTACTGTTCCATTTTCCTGTGGGTTATATGGTGTGCTCTTCTAGTGATGAACTTCAAATTCTTCGAACATCGCATAGATGGTGTCGTTTATGAAGTGTGTCCTTTGGTCGCTCATCAAAACTCTTGGGCACCCAAATCTAGTGATTACTCGTTCACACAAGAAGTGTGCATATGTGGTGGTCTCGTACTTTCCATTATGCTTTCTTTTCCATCTCTAGTTGGCACATTTAATGTGATGTTCCCTCAGTCCTTGTCATGCTTTAATTCCGCTTAGTGTTGTCCTATCATACTAATTTTGTCGACTTTTCATTTCCCTCTTTTTTTTCTTTGGTATGTAACCATTGTCCTTGCCTTTGTTGAATTTATGTTTCAAACCTGATGTGGCCTTTCTCTCTCTAGTGTGCTACACACTTTTTAGTCCATTTCCCTCTCTTTTTTTTTATTGTGCAGTGGGTGGTCAGCTTTCCTTGTACAACTTCAGTCGACTCTCGTTGATCATTCCTCTCAAGTATGTGCCTGCTAAATCTTTTAACTATACAACTCCTCTATTTGTTACCGAGTTTACCTCATATGGTCCTACCCAATGTATTTTAAGCTTCCCCAGGTGCTGAAACGACTTGCTGTCATAGAGAAATACTATATCTCCTTCCTTAAACATTTTCTTTTTGATGTGTTAGTTGTGCCAAGCTTTGTCTCTAGCTTTCTACACTTGTTGATGGAATCCTGCCAAGATTCAGTCTTCCTCCATTGATAATAAATGATTCAATCTTTCATGTACTGCACCCCATTCTGTCATTTGTGTGATAGTTGCTATGCGTAAGATTGGTACTAAAAATTCTAATGGCACTACTGCTTCTTGGCCATAGACTAGTTTGAATGGTGTGTGCCCTGTCAAATTTTTGCATGTAGTCCTATACGTCCATAATATTGTTGGTACTTTGAGGTCCCAGTTGTCTCTCTTGATGTTACAGATCTTTGTTAGTGCATTCTCAAGAATTTTTTTGAAGGCTTATACTGTTCCATTTTCCTGTGGGTGATATGGTGTGCTCTTCTGGTGATGAACTTCAAATTCTTCAAGCATCGCATAGATGGTGTTGTTTATGAAGTGCGTGCCTTGGTCACTCATCAAAACTATTGGGCACATAAATCTGGTGATTACTTGTTCAAACAAGAAGTGTGCAGATGTCTCTGCACTGAAGTCTTTTACTGGTGCGACTTCTGCCTATTTTGTTAGGTATTTTGTCAAATGCCTGTAATGTTACTTTTGGTCATAGTGGCATCTTGTCCCTTTTGTTGGGTTTTCCTACCCTTTGACAGACATCGCATCCCTGACAGTACTCTTTCGAGTCTTTGTGAATCATTGGCCACCATAGTCCTATGCATAATACCTTTTTCATGGTATTTTTTCCTGCATAATGTCCTCCTGCAATTCCCTCAAGGGCTTCTGCTAAAATTCATACTCTAGCATGTACCTTCGTAAAATGGTATATGTGCCCATCTTGTATAGATGTCATAAGATCAGTTGATAGTCGGTTGCACGAACTACCAAGTTCTTCTTCTGCACGTTGGTATATTCTTGTGACTCGGTACCTATGCTCAAGTATTGGATGATCTCTGTGAAGTAGTCATCAACAATCTGTACTAAGAATAGTTGTGCATCTGGAAAGGTGTCTACTAGATTCGTAGGTTCTTCTCCATTTGTGACCCTTGATAGGTGGTCAGGTCCTGCATTCTATTTTCCTGGCTTAACTATTACTTCAAAGTCAAATTATTGGAATAGTAATAACCATCAATAGATTCTCCCCCCAAATACTGTCTTGTTGACTAGGTATTTCAGGGCTGAGTGATCTGTAAACATCTGAAAATGTTTCCCCAATAGGTATTGTTTGAACTTCTGCAGTGCATAGACCATGGCTAAGCCTTCTCTTTCTATCATGTTACAATTATGTTCTAAGTCTGATAGCTTTCTGCTTTTGAACGCTATCGGATGATCCAAGTCTCCCGCTCCTGGTTGCGCTAAGATAGCTCCAAGTGCTATCATTGATGCATCTACATGCACATGGAATGTCTTTTCCCAGTCTAGAAATACTAATATCAGTGCAGTAACCATATTTTCCTTCAGGGTATCCAAACCGTGTTGACACTCGTTGTTCCATTGGTATTTGGTATCCTTCCTTAACAGTTTTTCCATCGGTGTTGTGATCTACGCATATCCTTTGATGAATTTCCTGTAGTATCCGGTGTTCCCTAAGGTTGCTCTTAGCTGTCAGACTATTTTTGGTGCTGGTAATTTAACAATTATGACGATCTTGGTCGGATCCATTGAAAAGCCTTGTTTTCATACTATGTGGCCCAATAGTATCCCAAACGGTGCTCCAAATATGCATTTCTTGATATTCAGTGATATCTGGCACTATCTGCATCGTTCTAACATTAGTCGTAAAACTTCCACATGGTTTTTCAATAGACTGTAAATTGTCCAATCATCCAGGTATACTTTGAGGAACTGATGGATGCATTCCTTAAATGCTGCGATGACTACTCTGGAGAATATTGCAGGTGCATTCTTTAGTCCGAGCAGCATGACTATGTACTGATAAGATCCCCATTCCATCGCAAATGTGGTCTTGTGTCTATCCTCCTATGTTGTCTTAATCTGATGGTAGCTTGAGAATACATTAGTGAATGAGAAAGCTTCATGTCCCCCCATATTCTCTAACACTTCATCTGTGAACAGTGTAGGGAATGGGTCGTGTAGGAATGCATTGTTCAACTTCCTCAAGTTGACGCATATCCTAATCCCTCTTCCTTATTTCTTGCATTGTACTACCATCAGGCTTATCCATTATGATTCTTCAACTAGTTCGATGATGTTGGCTTCGAGCATCCTATCAATCTCATCTTTAACTTTTTGTTTATATATGGGGTTTAGTCTATAGGGTCGTTGTCTCATAGGTCTTGCTTCAGGTCTGAGTGGTATCTTCATCTCTCCCAGTTCTCCTGCTATACCCTTCATCTCTGTAAATTTTGTGGGAAAAAGGTCGCTATATTCGTGCAAAAATTATGTGATGCTTTCTACTATTTTCTCATCCCATTATCTCCAATGCTGACCATTTTGGGTTGCTCAATTGTCCCGATGTTAACTTTCTTTACCTTGATTGGCACGGAAATGACTTCTAGTTCTATGGGTGGTCCTTCCACATCTCTTTTGCCTTATACTTCTTCAATCTGAATATCGCATGGGTCATTTTCATCTGGTGCTTTCTCCTGTACATGATAACATGACAGTAATTCCTTGACTGTCTGTTTATTCCGTTGTTTCTCTTCTATGATAAATTCTATTTCCGGTTCTTTGATGAATATTACTCCTCTGAGTCATTTGAGAGCTACATCTATGATAGGGTTCTCATGATCGAATGAGAAAGTGATTGTGAAGTTCTGTTGCAACGTCCTCCATGTTGTAGTTCCTTTACTCAATTCTTAGTCTGTGTACCAATTTTCTGGTATGCCCTCTAAAGTATGTATGAAGTGATGAGGCCATTCCTCTAGTGGCATCATTTTCCACAGCATTTTTCACTTTGCCAAGTGTTCCACTGGTGCCTCTTGTCATTGCTATTGTCGTTGTTTGTTGTATTCATGTTCTGCACCAAACCTTATGCGTAATAAGCACTTACATTGATACTATTATGTAATGGTCTCTTTATGTGCGCCCCAACATCTCATGGATGTGGCCTTAAGTGTTAAGTCAAGTGCTAGCAGTCGTTGTTTTTCTAATACTTTGTCCTCATATTGTGTCAAGAATTTTTCCAATTCATTTATTCCGTGGAAACTAGGTGGTTCTCTGATTTCTGTGCCTACCCATCTTATTGCGCGATCTATTCTTGCACATCTTCGCATCCATACTTCGTGTAGTCTCTGCTACCAATTTTCTAACCTGGTGTCTGAGTCTGTTGCGCATGAAGTAATGCTCCACCAATTAAGTACCCCATCTACAGTTGGGTTTATGTAATCCTCATCATGCGCAGTTGTTCTATACAGCTGGTCGATCTCCTCTAAGTCCAAGAAAGTGGATTCTACAAACCTCTCCCCTTCTGATGGATCTAGTGGTGCTATGACCTTGTATTCTTCAGATTCAAATGTCATTTTCCCGGTTTTCAAATTGATTATGGTCTGGTTTTCAAATGCCCAATCCAGACCAAGTAGTGTCGGGTAAGGTGTTGTGTCGTCCACTATTTCAATGAATTCAAAGTCTACTTTAGTGCGCACTCCATCAAGATCTATTGTTACTCCTTTCAGTCTACCTATTGGTAGGACTCTATGCTAGTTTGCTAGTTTTAATTGGACATTTTAGTATCCCAGTGTTCGCTCTCCCATGCATTGCCCGGTCTTCATGGGTATCACAATCACTTCGGATCCTAGGTCTAGTATAATGTCTCCCATATTGAAATCCCGAATGTTAGCATTTAGTCTAAATTCCCTACTTGTTCTTCGTCTTGTGTGTAGGTGATTGACGGTTTTTAGGTCTAGCTTATCTTCTGTCTCGCTGCTAAATTTCTCTAGTATGTTTTTCAATATTTTCACATATGAAGGATAACTTAATACATTTATGCATGATTGCAAAAATCCTTTGATTGTACTTACTTGTCCTTTGGGTTGCATTCCATTGGTATGGTCCAATGATGGCAGCATCTCATATTTTGGGGCTTACTTGGCTAGTTGTGTAGTTGAAGTCGACGTTGTGTTCTTCTTCTGAAATTCTTGTCTAGCTTCCTTGAAAGTCTCCTTTTCTTTTGGCACATCGAACTACTTTCATGGTTCAATGTTCTTCCTTATCCATTGGTTTTGTGCTGGTTCCTGTCGAACTGAGTCACTTCTTGTTTTCATTCCTCCACAAGTGACTATATTGATGTTTCTTCCATCATCCCTGGCTTCGGTTGAAATCCACTGGAAATTCTGATTTTTCTGGTTCCTCTTTTCCTAGATCTTTACTAGTAGTGTCGAAAATTCCTCTGTGTTGTGGTTCGATGCGCGACAATACATACAAGTTGCGGGTGGGAGTGGACATTCCTGTGCATAATTTACTGGTTGTTGACAATTGTCACATGTGATTGGTCCTCTACCATGTCCGAAACCTCCTATGGCTCGTCCTCCTCCTTGGTAGCCTTCTCGGTCACTTCTTGACGTGTTATACTGTGGTGTCTTATACTATGCGGTATTGTACTAGGGTTGTGTCGGGTTGTACCACGGCTGCACGTTATTGTATGGTTTTTGTGCAATATTATACTACTGCTGGGCAATGTTGTATGGAGCTGGGGTTTGATTAAACTGTGGCATTGCTAGCCCGATCATCATTTAGGCATGTACCCTGTATGCATCTGATGTTCTTTCCCTCATCAGCTCCATAGTTACGCAATCTTTTTCGTCGTGGCCTACTGACTTACAAAAGGTGCAATATGAATTCTTTGGAACTGTCTGGTATTTCTACATCATTGTGCAGTGATAAGGGTCGTGACCCAGTTTCCTACATATTTCGCACCATAACCCTCCCTGTGGTAGCGGATTTGGCATACCTATTTCCATATACTGCATGAATGTTGGGCATTTGTTATTGTGGTGTCCTTTCATCTTGCATGTGGTGCACCAAACAACTTCTCTTTTGTCCTTGTTCTTATTTTGGTTCAGCTGAAATGTTAGATTCTTCAAATCCTCCTTCAATTCCTCAATAGTTGGGTTGGTCTGCTGGTACTGGTTCTCTTCCAGTTGCAAGGTTGCATCTAGAGCCTCTGTCTGTGTTTGAAATTTCTATTTTCGTAAGGGATATTTTAAGTGTGGGAGTAGTGAGTTGAAAAATAGATGTCGATGTTGCATCTCAGTCATAATGTATTTTAGTTTTTGTTTTAGTCGCTTGAACTTATGATCGATCTCCCATACTATTTCTCCTGGTTTATGTCTTATTTCAATCATCTCATTCATGTACTAATCCTCTGAGCCCGGCTTCTGGAACTTATTAATCAATAATTTCTTAATGTTGACCAGTGTCCTTGTCATCCCAGGGGCACTGTTCATGTCTAGACTCATGTACCAATCTAGTGCACGGTCTCTTAGCGTAATCGCTAGCTGCGTGAGTTTGGTATCTTCATCAATGATTTGTTTTGCCTCCCAGATCTTTGCACAAATGAACAAATGTTTCTTAAGGTCTTATGTTGCTTCTCCTTGAAATTCTGGTAATCTAATAGTGGGATCACGTCCAACCGTTCTAAATACTGAACTACTACCTCCTCTGCATGGTGTAGATACTTGACTAGTGCTTCTGGAACTGGCTCCTTTAGTTGTTTCTTCTATTGTAGATGTACTTCTTATTGTCGGACTTCCTCCAAACTTCAGTTGTCTAAAAGGTGGTGTTCTCTTTGGTGTATTAGTCGCACATCGGTTCATGGGTTCCACACTGACATTAATATGGATAGGATGGCTTCCTTCTCCTCTCATTATTGGGCCTCTCATCTTCCTCTTGTACGTTGCATGAAGGGTTTCCTCAATCTGGTCCACAGCCTAGATATCCTCTACCTCTTCCTCATCACTTTCCAATCCCTCCCTCGCAGCTACGCCTCTCTTCTTGGTATTCACCGTATATTGGTAGGTTACTCCGCTACGCGTCGTTCCTCATGACGCAAAGATCCACTTGAGTTGGTCATCATCCATCATGATCGGGTCCAAGGGTTCCTCCTCCTTCTTTCCTTTATCCTGACCTCCTTCCATTTATCCCCTCTCTATCAGTGCTTACCCCCTTCCCCCATGCATGTAGGGAAGTTTAGTTGTTTGATTCTATTGTCATTACACCTTTGTTATATAGAAGTATCTTAATAGAAGTATACAAGGATTGAATGTACCTTCCTCAAGGTCCAAGTAGAAATTATTGCTCTGTTGCACAGTATGACTTCATTGTGTCGACTACAAATTCAGTGATGAAACCTGCCACAATACTGTCAAGCCAAAATTCTACTGCGCGGGTGAATTTGTTGTTCACCTGTTGTAACTGCTCAATCTGTAACGGGGTCCACTCTAGCTTTCAAACCCATTTTGTCACATGGTTATCCTTCAACCTTAGTATCCACTCCTGTAGTAGATGTGGAAAATCACAGAAAAAGACTTCGTGTAAATCAGTAAACATGTATTTATCCAGGTATTTGCGAGGTGTGATTATAGGGTTTATGTTGTCTTTATGGGAAAACTCTAGCTCTTTGGTTCTCAACCATCCTTTGATTTCTGATTTCGTGGGGTTCCACGGTCTCAACATTCCCTTCTAATGGCTCATTGGTCTTCTTGTTTCGCTCGTTCTTTTCTCGGGAAATCTATCTCATCTACTCAATCCTCTCTTGTTCCTCTAACACGACAACAGAACCATTTGTTGGTTTAATTGTTCTCTTCTACTGTCTAATTTATTGACCCAGGGTTCATGTCTTTCGGGTTTCCAACAAAGCCTCTAAAACTATCGGCCCTCCTAGTAAACCAGAAGGCAACATAGTACACAAAATGTACTGCGTAGTCTCACCTGAGATAGCTTTAAATGGGTGGTTGTAAGACTTAGGTGTTTACAGCCTAGGATTGAGTATGAGATAGGGGTTTATTAACCAGAGCCATGTGCTATGAATTGTGAATGTAATCTACTTATTCCTCACAGGTGCACATTTCCAATTCAAAGTTTAATTCTTGAACAACATAATCCTAATACATAACAATATATTAACTCATTTATTAAGAATAACAATGAACTACTGAAATAAATCAAAGAGATGCATGCATTCATCACATTATAGAGATATTACCATGGTTCACCCCCTCCTGGGATACGTCCACAAATATTTGGCTCTTGGCTCTTTTATTATGGCAGTTCTGCATCTCCAACGTTGCATGCTTACAATTCTCTTGGATGGGTAAGACTTGTACAAGGCGAACTAGATCGCACCAGGATCCACAGCCTGCGATCTAATCCTCGGATATTCCTCCTCTCCTCTGTTCTTAGCTCAACAACTTACAAAATTCGTCCATGACCATATTACATAATGCATCAACTCGTATCTAGCTTTGATAGATCATTAACAAAACTGAACTAATACAAAAGCGAATCAACCTCTCTATGATACATGTGTATCTCTATTTATATATATCAGGCTCTTTATCCATTTACAATGTATTACCAAAACCCTAACCCTACCGACATTAGGTCTTCCTCTCATGCACGCATCTTGTTCTTCCTCCAGCTGTCGTTTTCCTTGTGCATGCTTTCTTGCATGCGTGCGTGTTGTGTTACCTTCCAATTGTTTACTTCCATTTCTACATGTTGTCTTTCTCGTGATCATCCTTCTTTCCACTTCGGCTTGGTGCCAACACACTTCATCCATAATTTCATGTGTTTTGACATTGTTGAATTGATTTCTATCCATTTGACACCACATTTAAGACTTATCTCATAAACATTTTAATGGGTATTGGGATTATCCTCTAGCAATATGAGGGTGATTCTCAGTGCTAATAGGCTCTACCTACATCCTTGAATATTCATAATGCATTTCAAGCTTACTTGCTTAAAAAGTATGTACTTGATTCTAATCGTGTCATTTATTGGAATGTGAATCATGTGGAGCAAGAGGATGAATTTTGAGTTCAACCAGTGCGGATATTGGATCTAAAAGTCAAAACGCTATACATTCACGTAGTAGGCCTGGTAAAGGTATAGTGGACTTGTTGCAGTCCTGAGGATGAAACCTGGGAACATGAGGACAATATATGGGAAAATTATCTACATCTCTTTGAGAAATTTTGAAATTTTTTACTATACAAGTGTGTATAATGCACTAAGGACAATGCATAAATAAGGGGGATGGGAATGTAATATCCCTAGGTTGAACCCAAACTATAAATGCATATATATTTATACAAGATGGTCAATTGTTGGTATCAAGTCTTGGATTCAGTTTTATGCTCACGTCCCATAGTTTGGTGATTGCGCAAGGATTGTGCATCAAAGAAAGAATGCACACATTTCATAGTGTAGCGTGCACCTGTGTAAGTGTGCGAGGATGGCACAACAAAGGAAGAGAGCGCACATCCTAGAGTTTTGCGCACATCAGATTAAGTGTGCATTTTTTAGGCCAACGAGCCTTTGTATATATGTTTTTGTTTTAAGGTTGGAAATCCTGGATACAAAAGGCCAGTGTGCCTGTATTGTAAATGTAATCACCCTCAATATTGTTAATATAATCACATCACTATGTTCAGAATCAACTCAAACGAAAAGAGACGAGGGGGTAAAATCCACGGAAAAAGGAAAAAGGGAAATATTAAGTCAAGGGAATATTTTACTAATATTTTCGAAAATTTAATTTATGGATAATTATTTATCCTAAGTTCCTGAGGGTAGAGATCGAGTCACTAAGTGGATAAAAGATAGAATTGAAGGTGACAAATTTCTAGTTATGACGATGCAAATATACTATTGAGCCTTTGTGTACTTTTAGGGGAAGACACTTTTGGACTTCATCTTGGCTACCATCTGAGCTTGAACGGACTAACCATATTTTTCTATGACCTGTACCAATCTATAACCGATATTTTCATCACCTATATGTAAGGGGAGTTATCACACATTCTGAGATCATTCTGACAAACTTCCTCTACGAAAGAATACGTATTTTTTTGTAACTAATGTCATTTCTTAACCCTGTGTTGTAAAAGAATTGTTACTATCAAAGAGGCGGGTTGTCAGACCCATGAGAATTCTCTCGAGGTGGGAGATTTGTTGTTGAAGAGGCAGGTTGTCAGGCCCATGAGAATTCTCTCCAAGTGAGAGTTTGTTTATAATTTTTCCCTGGTGCGCTGGGCATTAGATACAGGGCTCTGGGACTTCATGTTTGGCTTGTTGCTAAAGCCCTGGAAGGGAAGTGGGGAAACCAAAGGATTATTGAGAAAAGAAGGGGAACACTTCATGGGGTGGGACAGGAATGTGGGGAATGAAAGATTGTAGGTTAGTTGCACCAGTCAACATCTTGGACCAAGTTTTTTACTGAATATCAGACCATAGTCTGGAAATATGAACTCTTTTTCCTGTGAAGTTTAAGCCCCAGCTCGGGGGTGACATGTTGTTGAAATATTATGAGCGGAAAATTTTATGGTTTGGAGGAACATCTAAGTCTTGCACACAGTTGGTGAATTTTCATAAAGATAAGTGTCCTTCACAGGCTTGTTTAATTACTGCATGCTCTAATGTTCATATTTTTAAATGGGTTTATCTTCCTTTATGAAATTGCATCTGAATATTGTGGTTAATTATGTGTAATGTTACTGCATAATATATATATATATATATATATAGGTGAGTGAAAGCTAATGATGGTCTCTCATGACGTGTTAGTGGCAATGCAAACCTGAAAAAACAACAATATGTTAACTTGGAGGGATTATTAAAGGTACTTTTACAATGAATTTGAATATGGTGTAAGAATATGAAACATAGGAAATTGAATTAGATTTCTAAATATACAACTTTTATTCATAGAAATTGTGATTAGATATGTCAAATTTGATTTTTTCTAACAGAGGTATCTTATTTTTCCAAAACAATATAAGGTATATGTTTTTGTTCATGCAGGTGTTGAGTACCTTAACGATGGAATTTCGTTCCCAAAACTTGTATACTTGTAGAGAACCCATTTTTCTTGTGTTGTGTATATTTTGGAAATTTATAATATTAATTTTATATTTTCTTAAAATTATCAAAGTCAACATATATGTGAAATTACAATGTTTTTTGTTTGTGCAGGCTTAGAGGGTCTTAACATGATCAAAACAAATTTATTTTTTTAGATCATAGATATCGATCTCCTCTAGTGTTGCATATAACTCATTCAATAAATGGTTAAGAAGAAAAAAAGTTATAACATAAATAAGAGAGGTATGTCTTCTAGGATTTTTATATATGTCAAGACAAAAATAGATTAAAAATAGTAAACATTATTAATTTTTGAAAATTTGTTTATTTGGATTCTACACAACCAACTCTATCTGTGTCTATAGTTTAGTCAATAACTTAATTGTGTAGCCTATAGAAAAATAAAATAAAAAATAGAGATATGGAGAGGAATTCATAAAAATGGAGTTTTTTTATGTATTTGCAGACCGAACCACTAGGTTTGTCATCCTGAACCTAAATACAAGGCAACCAACTCAGCAAACACTTATTCTAAAGTTGTCACTCCCACCCCAAAAAAATTGAAATTCAAATAATGTGTGTGAACTTAAGGAACACACACATGTTCCTAAAGCATGCGCACGTTCATAAAGTGTGCATGTGTTCATAAAGCGCATGTGTGTTATTAGCAACATGAACGCGCACACATTCCTGTTAACATAAATAAATTCCCTCTCTCTCTCTCTCACGCCCCCTTTCCGCCTCTCCCTCCATCCCTATATCTTCCTCTATCTCTATCTGATCGCACTCTTCCTATCCCTCCCTCACTCTCTCCCCCCTCTCCCTCTCTTCCCCATCTTCCCCTCTCTC
>SNQJ01S0005394.1:47878-95179 GCA_010110895.2 Picea sitchensis | reverse complement strand
GTAATGGTTCAATTGTAGAAACGGCCCAATACCCATCTTCAAACCCTTGAAAACATGTCACAGTGCGTCTGCCAAGATTGCACGCATAGTATCTCATGACAAAATCAGAGTTCATGTCTCTCCGTAAAACGTCAATAGTCAAACTTCTGGTTTTGGGCGTCTTCAAGAACTGTGGACTACCATACCTTGATCTAAAGATGGTAATTACAGTCATAGGGAAAGGAAAATACGTTGTGGTTTTTTTTAACTGATCGTATCATCTACCTCTTCTTTTGAAATGAATTCTAGACTGATATACGTAGCCACATGAAGAAATAATATATCAACAGCATCAACGCCAATATATATGCACGTGCTGGGAAAAATTCTCTTCCAAAACTTGGTTGCCATTGAATGGTAACAAAACAACTAGATATGGGCATAGCTCTGCACGATTGGGGGCTTGATTTCGGGCTTAAAAATGCACAAAATTTAACCTCATTTTATATGCCCGAAAAATCCAAGGGTCTAGCTCGGCCGCTGATGAACCGTTTCTGCTAAGTTCGACCTTACATTTTCTCGAGCTTTAATGACATCATATAAGCCTGAATAATCCAGGGTTCCAGGTGACCGTTGGATGGACGGTTCTCTGTGATCTCAGGCTGAGAACCACTTGGGCTTTAATATTTTCTCTGTCTCTGAAATAAACNACCTTACATTTTCTCGAGCTTTAATGACATCATATAAGCCTGAATAATCCAGGGTTCCAGGTGACCGTTGGATGGACGGTTCTCTGTGATCTCAGGCTGAGAACCACTTGGGCTTTAATATTTTCTCTGTCTCTGAAATAAACTTAAACCTACCACATGCTAATAGAATGTGTAAGAGTAAATGCATACATGATTGATAAAGTGAAGTTTCTAAATATTTTCTTTAGATATCGATATAGTAATTTGAAGTGGTTTCGATATAGAAATATGAGATAATTTTGATAATAAAATCTGTATGGCTAACTGTTTCCACTTATCTACACAATTATATATGGATATAAAGGTATGATCCTCAACATAGTATGGATAATCTGTTGTAGCCACTTGCGTCATAAGAAAGGGTAGCATTACCAGAACTACTAGAGAGGAAACAACTTTGAAATTAGGAAAGATATACTTGCAGCAAAGTGAAAAAGAAAAGATATATTTTCAGCCCAGCACAAAAATGTATTGAACCATCTTGAGACATAATTAAACATAAAAAAAAAATATCACTTAGTTGCTCCAGATTAAAAGCTTCATAAGTTGAAAGTTGCATTACTATCTTACTATCTTGGATAAGGTCAAGTCAAAATAAGTCAAGTCAAAATAAATAAGAGAAGTGATGAATAAGAAAATTATCTAACAGTTTATCCACTTGACTTTGACTGACTTTGACTCTTGATACTAGGTCTTTGCTTGACTTGGTAGGTGTCAACTATTGAAAAATAGAATGGGCTCACTTAGTTGCTCCAAATTAAAAGCTTCATAAGTTGAAAGTTGCATTACTATCTTACTATCTTGGATAAAGTCAAGTCAAAATAAATAAGAGAAGTTGATGAATAAGAAAATTATCTAACAGTTTATCCACTTGACTTTGACTCTTGATACTAGGTCTTTGCTTGACTTGGTAGGTGTCAACTATTGAAGAATAGAATGGGATCACTACGAAAAAACAATATATTTTAAAACATATCGTTTTGACTTATTGGAATAATTTTTATGGTGACCATGGTTTTAAGGACACTTCAAATAAACTATAATTTGGACTTGGATAAAATGCCTCAACTAAATATAGTCTTTGACATTATGATTTTGAATAAGGTAAATTAAGTTGGTGTATTTATGAATAATAGCAAAGGTTTATTTGGATTTAAGATTGCTTTGAGGTAAGATGAATGAAAGTCAAATTTGTAAAAATTTGTGAAATGCTTAAAAATATTTAGTGCGACATTTTGAGTTGCAACACTCTCCACCTCAATATTTACAATGTATTGAGTCTATTTTTCAGTTTTTTAAAACATCCTTTATGAATGAATGTGATAATATATTGGTAACAAAGGTAAAACTCTAGTGGTTCAACACTCCCTTTGAATCCTTGTCTTATTCTCTTTTTCCTCTCATCAATTTTGATGTCTTTCCAAAACTTTGACTTCATCTTTGGTATGCTTGGTCAATGGTGTATGCACCAATGTGGAAGGCATTGTGTTGTTCTTTGTATTTGTGCCACCATATCATCTCTTGTATATATCAACTAATGTCCATGTTTTGTATGCTCATGTGTGGTGGTTGGGATAATTAGAATTTAGTTATGAATAAAGAGAAAAAAAAAACCAATAAGTGGTCATTGAGCTGAGCTACTTTTTCATTCAAGCCTTGCATTGCAGAACTATTCAAGAAAAAACAAGCAAAGGTAGTTTATTATTACATCTTACATATCACTTTGAAAAATATTTATAAGAATTGCAAAAATATATAAATTATTTGGGAATCCATGTTGATGAAAGAGAGACTATAATCTTACCATTTACGGATCATTTTCACACTCCAAATATTGAGTAAAACAACATTTAAACTTGCTGCACATATTTTTCTAATCCTTTATAACCCAACAATTAACAATTATATACATTTTGCAATTTACTAATTATAAAGATTGTTATACTATTATTTCACTTAGAGGTCCATTAGTTTCAAATTGAAGAGATTTATACATTTAGAATACATCAAATTGCATAAACCTTATGAGTTAAAGGGAGAAAAACACCTCTTACTAGTTGCTCATAATATTCTTATCATCACTNCTTGTATATATCAACTAATGTCCATGTTTTGTATGCTCATGTGTGGTGGTTGGGATAATTAGAATTTAGTTATGAATAAAGAGAAAAAAAAAACCAATAAGTGGTCATTGAGCTGAGCTACTTTTTCATTCAAGCCTTGCATTGCAGAACTATTCAAGAAAAAACAAGCAAAGGTAGTTTATTATTACATCTTACATATCACTTTGAAAAATATTTATAAGAATTGCAAAAATATATAAATTATTTGGGAATCCATGTTGATGAAAGAGAGACTATAATCTTACCATTTACGGATCATTTTCACACTCCAAATATTGAGTAAAACAACATTTAAACTTGCTGCACATATTTTTCTAATCCTTTATAACCCAACAATTAACAATTATATACATTTTGCAATTTACTAATTATAAAGATTGTTATACTATTATTTCACTTAGAGGTCCATTAGTTTCAAATTGAAGAGATTTATACATTTAGAATACATCAAATTGCATAAACCTTATGAGTTAAAGGGAGAAAAACACCTCTTACTAGTTGCTCATAATATTCTTATCATCACTAAAGATTAAATAAACTTGTGGTGCTCCAAAATGAAAAGGTTAGATGACAATAAAATGTATGGTTAATTATGAAATTAATGATTAATAAAATAACTAGAAACCAAATATGATTAATTATGGAATTAATAAATAATAAAATAATTTTATTTTGAAATTTTTATAAAAAATAAAATAATTAAAATTATAAATTTAATCCAAATACATATTTTATTTGAAATTTGTATTAATTCATCTTACTTATATTAATAACAAACTTTATATATTTATAATATAAATATTTTTATTTTCAATTTATTTCAAGGAATATAATCCATTATTATGCTATGGTTATTGTATAATTATATTCACTAATATAAAAATCATAATATATTGGAATTTATATATGAATATAAATTACATCTTTTAATTAATATAATTTTTTTTTTATAAAAAAATATTTATGAAATAAAAAAAAATTCAAAATACATATAGATATAAAACTATATTTTTCCTTGATATCCTTTGTTATTTTACTGAATTGTTATTTTATTAAATGGAGAAGAAACTCCTTTCTAAGGGGTCTCAAATAAGGTTCAATAAGAAATAGCAATATTAAAGGGGTTCCCATTGGATCATGCAATGTACACAATTACTATTTTTGTAGACGATATTATGATTTTTTGTGAAAGTATAATACTATTTGTAGACGATATTTTTATTTTTTGTGAAGGTATGAGAAGGGTCATTGAGAAATTCAAGGGTATCATGGATTTATTTTGTAAAGCAACTAGAATGCTCATTAATATGGAAAAATATTTGATGACCTTATGGGGGATATTTGAGTAGGAAAACATTTTTATTACTCAACTATTTCCCTTTAAGGTGATTGATCTTGAACAAGGTCTGAAATATCTAGGCTTCTATTTGAAGTCAAATCAATATAAAAAATGTGATTGGCAATGGTTGATAGAGAAAGTGGAAAAGGAAATTAACACCTGGTGCAATAGATGGTTGTCAAGGGGAGGTCATTTGGTCTTGGTAAACTTAGTTTTGGAATTAATTCTAATCTACTAGATATTGTTTGTCGGTGTCCCAAAAGGTGTTCTAGAAACCATTAGGAAATTTGTATACAATTTTATATGGTCTAGAGACCAAAAAAAGAAAGGGCGAGTGTTGTCCTCATGGAAAATGATGGCATTACCAAAATCCTTTGGAGAACGGGGCCTGAAAAATACTTTCCTCTTTTCAAAGGCTCTTGCTACAAAAAATGTATGGAGGATAATTCAAGGAACATGTTTATGGGTCTAGGTTGTAAGAACTAAGTATATAGCCCCTAATACAGTGCACGATTGAATTATAAATCCCATTAAACAATAGAATAATGCCTCAATAATATGGAAAGTTGTTAACTATGCTTTCCATCTGGTTGGCAACTAGATGATTTGACAAACTGCAAAAGGGGAATGCAAATCAGTCTTGACCCTTGGGTAGGGAGAAAAGGTATGTAGATACTTCCACCCCAGTGGATTCAGGGGTTAAGGAACAAACGATATTTCAATCTTCAATAGGATGAAAACTGGGTATGGTCCACCACTTGGCACCAATAGTGGTTAACCTAGGAATAAATTGGATTGGGGGTAGAGCATGCAGAGGGATGGAAAAGATACACAAAATTCTTGATAGTTAGCAATGTTAGACTCAAAGAAGAAGAGGACTAAATGATCTATTCATTAAATCTTCTTGAAGCATATGTTCCTAGATTAGGCTACAAAGCACTACCAGAAGAAGGAAGAGGATACTAGTAGATCTTGTGGTGGAAAATTATATGGAAACTAAATGCCCAACTAAAAATAAGATATTTTTGTGGCTAAGTTTACATAATAAGGCTACCAAATGGAATTCTCTCCATAAGTGGAATTTTATAGGGCCAAGATGGTGTTGTCAATGTCATCAAGTAAAATAATCTATTTTTCACCTCATGTTAGAATGTCCATACACCAAGGGTATATGGAAAGAGGTGGAAACGTTAATAGAGATTGAGAAGTTCTGGGAAGGAGGAAGTCTCTAAGAGGCCTTCAGAATCTCAACAAAAAGGAGACTTCCAAGATTAGAGCACTTCCTCTCAACATAGTCTGGGTAGTATAGCTTTCCATAAATATAAAGTCATTTGAAGACAAAGAGACACTCCCCCTCAAATGTGTTGTTCAGGTCATAAATATCTTAAATGCCTATCCAAATGTGCATGAAAAACCTATCCCTGATAGGCAAGGTAAAGTGACAATAAATAAGAATATTCCATGGGTTTTTTTATGGTGCTTCACATGGGAACCCTTCTAAGGGAGGTTTGGGAGGCATACTATACCTATCTTCGTATCACAATATTTCTTTTAAAGTTCAAATTGGTCAAGAAACCAATAAATTATGTGAAATGGTGGCTTTAAAGATGGTCCTCAAACCAGGACAATAATTTGGTGTAACCAAATTACAAATTTTTGGACTCTGTGATCATATCCAATGGATGCACAAAGAAATTGATCTCATGAATTTTACATTACAACACTTGTACGATGAAATTCCGAACCTACTAACATGTTTATCATATACATCTTTGTCTCATATTTATAGGGACAAAAACAATGTTGGACAGGCTCTCAAAAAATAGTAATTCAAAATGGACATACTGCTTAATATAATCATGAAACATGGACTTAACTTTAGTCTTTTCATCACTTTGCCTCAAATTTTGTATAATAGTCAACTTTCACTAATCCATAAATGAATAGTTAATGTACTATTTTTGAATAGTTAATGTACTACTTAGAATCATTTTTTTTGGGAGAGACTATTTTTCCTATATAAATAAATAAATAAATAAAATAAAATAAAATATACTATACTATTTTTTTTATTTTTTTTACAGCTAATATTTTTTATTTCACAATTAATTTCATACCATTTTAAATTAAAAACACCTCTACCTTCTCACCTTCTAGCCAAAGGATTTATTTAATCGAATAAACCGTCCATTTAAGAGAATTGTCAGAGAAATCAAGATCCATAATACAAATTTTGCTTCTACTAAAGACAACTCTATCTTCTCTCAATACAGGATGACTAATAAAAATAAATCACTATTAAAATTTCGCATTTTAGTTCCTTTACAACACTTTTCCCGAGAAAGACAAAAAGCAATAACAACAATTGCAGTTAGAAGATGTCAAACAACTAATCCCTCGTGAAACGCGCCTCTGCACCTGTACAAGAACCAGAGACATGGTCCTTAATGATCTAGATGCCGATTTTAAGTACAGGAGGTGATCAGAATAGCTTGTCATCATCTTGCAGTGCTGTGTAATATGCGACTTCATTCAATAATTGCTCCCTTTTCCTCGGCTAAACCTAAACAGAGGCGCCTAATTCCATCCAGTGAAAGCTATTTCCAAAAATTATGGTGAAGCGTTCCTTCAATAGCCCAAAGTTTAGGTCCATAAAAGTCTCTTACTGGAATACAGCTTTTGCATAAACCTAATCAGAGGCGCCTGATTGTATTATAAGATTGTATTCAATGAAGCAATTTGCAGAAAATGTTGACAAACGTTCGTTCCACAAGGAAAAGTTTAAACCCATTAAAATTTGGTATTAGAGGAGAGCTTTCAACATGACAGAAAGCCAAAGTCACCAGACCCTGTACATGGCTAACCATTTCAAAATGTCAGAACACAATGCAATGGATTGTTTATTATCTTTATTTTCATTTGGCCATCAATTAATCCATCGCTACCTGTTGATGTACATTGCACTGGCGAGGAACATACTTTACCTTACAATCAATGAAGGATAGTAAATAAGAGAGATGAGATTTTTGAAGTATAAAACATTAGAAATAACATATCCTCCTATTTATTATATAACATGTTAGCTGCAACTGATCAAACTTCACCTCACGTTCAATGAAATATATAACACACCAGTAGAGGAACTCTTTAAAACCTAGAAATTGTTCTGAAACATTAAACATAGCATATCAAGTATTTATTGTGGAAAATGCAGAAGAACATTTAAATTTCAATAGATGTCAAACACCCTAAATTTTCCACATCCAACTCAGACCATATGAACACTAAATATACCACATCCAACTCAGACCATATGAACACTAAACTTACCACATTTAAGTCAGACAATATGAACACTAAATATATAATTTTAATTCCCTTTGAATAAGGTAAGCTATGAAAATTTTTAATTCTCTTTGAATAAGGTAAGCTATGAAATACTCCAGCTTTACCATCTACCTAGCCTTGAGCCGGATGACACTAACAGACAATTTTGATTATCTTTTGATGCTTATAACTTCTATCTTCTTTTTTATCCTAGATATGTATTGTTGCAGCTGACTGCATTAATTCTATACTTTTTCAAATGCACCACGCTGCAACAATCTCAGAATGATGAATTCTGTCATCAAGGCAGAAATACACAGAAAGCTCTTCTGCGTACTGTATACATCTTCATAGCTGACAGGAATTTTTTCGAGTGAAAACTGAGGCTGTTTACTATATATAATGCAAGATACAAAAGGATAGTGAGAGCAGAATGCAAGGTATACATGCAACCTGCAGGCGTTCATATAGTTACAAATGGGAAGGAACCCAAACTGTAGCAAAAACAACATTGTGACCTTTCCAGGTGAGCAGCAAGTCATCTTCCTCTTTCTTCAGACCCCATCCAGCGGCATGCTCATCTAGCATAGACTTCACTTCCGCGACTGTGTCTTCACTGAAGCAAATGCTTTGGAAACAGGCCTTTCTCATTCTCTGCGTCCATTTAGCTTTGGACTCGAGCCTCTCTATCCTTTGGTGACCCTCGAATGCAATTATGTTATGTATCTTGTATCCAACATCACTTTCATATTGCTGTCTTTGTATACTTTCCCGAGGCAGGAAAGTATCTAATGCATCAAAGGGGATCCACAGATAGTTAAAAGCAGATTTTAACCTTGAAACTAAGCTAGTGGAAGTCAGATTGGAATCCTCGTCAACAAGAGTCACGATTGTGGGCTCAAAGCTCCGAATGATTCTTAAAAACTCATCTCGTTGACAGGAGGAAGACGAGCAAAAGATTTGTTGATCTGCTGTTTCATCAGGTATGTAGTGCAATCTAAATTGACAATTTACGACCAAGGCTTCACCTTCTCTTAAATCCAGTATCGACGGCTCAAGCTGATCCAATACCAAGAATTCTTCATTAGGATCTGGAGGGATGGCCCTAAACTCAAAAGGCACATTTCTTGACCGAGCAAAGTTGGATAGCCTGGTGCCCAATTCCTCGTAGGACATACTAAGCAATGGAGGAACTGGAGGTCTCGCACAAGAAACTGTCAATCTGATGTATGGAGGTCCTTCTGGTCTTTTGGACAGGCTATCAATCAACGTAGGCCATTGCATGCAATGGGCAATACCGAAGTCTAGAATATGAACCACCGAATACCCTTCCACTGCTTCTGCAATGGCGCCATTCGATGAAGAGAATCCGAATCTGTGCCATGGAGTAAGGTCCACAAACCCTGCAAGCTCAATGACTGAAAGTCTCTTGGTATCCCCAACATGGGCATTGGCTGATGTAGCAGCCATGGCCTTGAGCATATTTGAGTTACCCATTCTTGCAGCTCTTGCTATGAGTGCCCTGAGGAAACAAGATGTGACCCTCTGGTTAGGGTCTCCTTCAGCAGACGCTATATTGTTCAGAACCCACATTATTTGCTGAGCCAATGTAACATCGTTGTTTTCTAGGGCACTTGAACAGTGCAGCAGTAACTGTTCCATGCAGCTAGCATCGTGGCAAGCTCCTAGGTTTCCCAGTCCCCTGGCCATAGAGACCCCCAGCAATGGCCAACTTTGATCTTGATCTGCGGGTGCTGTGCTGAGTTCCTCGTAGTGATGGCTACTATTTGCATTTAAATCAGTCATTGCATTCCATTCTCTCTGGGTGGTAGCCACGGAGGGGGATCTCAGTCGGGGACTAAATGCTAATTTCGAATCAATAGTTTTCAATTTTGGAGAATTCTTGACCATATATTGGACATGCCCTGTGGAATCTGGTCGGTCTGATGTATCTGTAAACTGCAAGGATTGCTGCCTTGTTTTGATTGAATTTACATCGATGTTTGATTCTTGGCAATTTACCGATGTCAATCCAACCGAAGATGGTTGACCCAATTCAGAACTCTCTGATAAAATCCACCCTATATGACCACCGGTATCCTCAAAGCAGTCCGGGGGGCTTAAAGCTGCAGCATCATTGTGCACCGAAAACTGCCTGGATTCCTCTTTCATTCGTTTATCAGAAAACAGCACTGGCGCATGTCTTGAGAGCTGAAAGTCAGCTTGATGATTGATACCCATAATCTCCAGCGCACCTTTCATGGCAAAGCAACGATGATTGATACTTGTATATGCATAAACCCTATGATCCAGTTCTCGATATGAATCCTACTCATACTGTCTCATCACGAGTTGTGTGTAGGTTCTGAGATCGTTCCCATGTGTGATGGAGAAGAAGATTATCTACCTTTGGCTAAGCTCAATTGAGACAACTGTTATGTCAGAGGAAGATGATTTCGGATCATCACTTGGGAATTGGATGGCATTTTGTCTGAATAAAAAACCATCTTTGATTAGTTTTCCAAGGAGATCTGTCCACACAAAAATAAAAAATAAAATAATCCAGCACACACCACAATCAAGGCAACACATTAATGGAAATACGACTTATTTTATCTTTTCTAATTAAGTATTGTGCAGTGTAACATGCAGTATTATAAATCAAAATAAATAATTTGGCACCTGCTTGTTGTAATTACAACAGATTAACAGATATAGATACTTTAAGTATCTATGTACACCGAACCAGATCATACAAATGGATGAGGACCATTTCAAACCAATCCTCTCAGATAAAAATCAGTTTTTTTTTTGTCTATACGAGCTTATCGCAAAACCCTTCAGTTATCTGTAACTCATACTACAATGTGCCCGGATTGTACCAGCAGAACCATATATATATAACTTATTTTATAGGCAGGCGTCTTTGAACTTAAACATAGGTATCATTTTATCCAAGATTCTCTGCATATGTTCATATCACGTTGTCTTGGAAAACCTACGGAAGTAAATAACAAAAACAGGAGCTCAAAGCTCTGATTCCAACACTGTGACCACCATTAAAAAAAGTACCCTCCATGGAGAAAATACAAATTACAGTAACAGAAGCGAAAAGAAAGCCTAGATGCCTTAAAAAGGCGAAACCCCAAAAAGGTTATTTTGTCGAACACTTTATAGTCAAACGAACAACAGTGAGATCCTTCAGAAACTTACTGTTTATGAATCCGCATGGCCCCAGCCTCCATTAAAATTCCTGTCCGCCTGGCTGATTTCCAGTAGATTCATCTCTTTCATTGCTCTCAATTGAAGTATATACATAAACTCCATATATACACAACATCTGGGGAGCCTCTGGAGACTGATTGGCAGCTATACCCTTAGAATCCAGCGAGAAAATCGTTTGGGTAGTTCTACGAAATCCATGAGCTCGCTTTCCATAACAGATAGCATCTCTTGAACTTTCTAATCAGCAGAGGCAATAAAGAAAAGCCTGCAAATGCTTCGGAGAGGGGGGGAAACAAAGAAGGCCATATAATCAGTGATGGCGTTGTTTGAAAATGGGACTAGGGTCCAGGGAGATGAAAACCAAAATCAGGCCGAATGCACCACGAGGCCGATGGTACATTGGTACAACAACCATAATAATATTCAATCACTATATCACCAATCAAGAGAATCTTTTTCAATATTTCTGACGTGCGAGTACATAATCAGATCCCACAAAGACGACAAGGCCACTGAAGTAGATTGCTCCAATGCTCCATTTTGACCGATGCTCCATTTTTTAACCATATTTATAACTATAATTTCAATTTAAACCTCTCAGAATGTCTGTCTTAAACTGCAGTAATTTGTCGCTACCATATCTACATGCATGAGAACTCTCATGGCCATTCGTTCAAATCATTCTTCAATTGTTTGGTTTTTTCCCCCTGTTCCCAGTAATATTTTCAGATCCTTGGTACTCGTTTCACAGTAGAAAGAGTTAACCAAAAAACATGTGATATTTCACGTGCATCATCGACTCCTTGCGCATTATTGTCTTCATCCTTCTGTTGTCGCGGTCGTTAGGTTGGTTTTCACATGTTTGTAAAAAGTTGAAGGGCCAAATGCAAAAAGTGCCTGATATAAATAAATCTTTAGGGATAGGGATCCCATTAATTATATAGGTACAAAGAGTTGGTCCAAAATTTTGGGTCAAGTTCCTTTCAAATGAAACGACGAAATGTAAGTGTATGAGAAGACCAATCATCTCGCGTCCTCCACACTTCTCTCTGGTTGGTGTAATAATACACCTACTCCATGTCGGTTGTACTCTTGCTTAATGGTTTATCACTGCAAATCGCCCAAGTTCAAATATTAGAATTAAAAAAATAATAATAATTTCACACCTTGTATTCAAACCTTTTGTACCATTTTTAGATTTGTGTGTATCATCCTTGCCTATGGGCTATTCTAATCTTCTCTGTATAGTTTCAATTTTATTCTAACCTATCATGTCTAAAATTCAATAGACACATGAAACTTTATTATTATATCAATGGAGTTTTTGTTAAGGGGTTGGTCGAAATGTCAATACATGGAGTCTTATATCTTAAACATTACAGAATGTTATCAATGACATTCTACGATCATATAAATGAATTGACCCAATCTTACAAAATAAACGCTAATAAAAATTCCTTGGCTCAATTTTGTAAGCAATATCTAGTATTGATTTCATGGATTGTAGAAACATAGCCCCCAAACAACATTAGTCTGTTGAAACTTAAGGATATAACACATACCTTTGTTATTGTAGATTAAGGGTTTGTCATTCACAAAAAAAATTGTAGGTACCCTTTGAAAATTTTAATACAAATACATGGAGTCTTATATCTTAAACATTGCAAAATGTTAGCAATGGCATTCTACGGCCATATAAGTGAATTGACCCAATCTTACAAAATAAAAGCTAATAGAAATTCTCTGGTGCAATTTTGTAAGCAATATCTAGTATTGGTTTAATGGAGTGTAGAAACATAGCCCCCAAACAACATTAGTTTGTTGAAGATTAAGGACATAACACATACTTTTGTTATTGTAGATTATGGGTTTGTCATTCACAAAAAAAGTTGTAGGTACCCTTTGAAACTTTTGATACAAGTACATGGAGTCTTATATCTTAAACATTGCAAAATGTTATCAATGACATTCTACGACCATATAAATGAATTAACCCATTCTTACAAAATAAACGCTAATAGAAATTCCCTAGCTCAATTTTGTAAGCAATATCTAGTATTGGTTTCATGGATTGTAGAAACATAGCCCCCAAACAACATTAGTTTGTTGAAGCTTAAGGACATAACACATACTTTTGTTATTGTAGATTAAGAGTTTGTCGTTCACAAAAAAAATTGTAGGTACCCTTTGAAAATTTTAATACACAAAGCTTGTTGTCTTAGTTTTTAGTACTTTTATCTTTATAGTGTATCTTATAATCTTTGTGGGTTTTATCGCAAAATGATTAAATCTTTAGCCTCCTTCATCCTCCATCCTCCATTAGTTACTTCATGTATTAAATATGGAATGCATAGGTTCGTCCATCGTTGTAAGCATTGAAGATCATGCATTATGAAGAGATTCTTAGTCTATGGGAGTCTTTTATTTTTCCCAAAGCATTTAGAGGTTATGTGCGATTGTAGGCTTCAAGGTTATGAGCAAGATTTCTACATTGAATATGCAAGTCCATGTCTCCTTCTCAAGAAGGTCATAGTCGGTTATGGCCAATATTTCTATATTGAATATGCAAGTCCACGTGTCCTTCTTAAGAAGGTCATAATCTTATTACATCTTTCAAAAGCATTGGGTCATATGAGAGAAGACTCTTTTTTTTAAAGCCTCTAAGGCCGCCAAGGTCCTAGGTAGCATCTCCATCTCACATAAATCTTATGGTTGAATATCATAAGCCTTACATCTTCTATTTTCTTCAGGCTTCCATCCCTAACATGATGTCATAGTGACATCATAATTATCAATATGGACGTTTCTTAGTCTTTGACAGCTTTCAAACTTTTGATCACAACTAAGCTCATCTAAAGGCTCGAACTCCAAAGTGAGGACCACCAAAAGTGTAAATGGGGAGAAACTTAATGCACATGAATGCTTCTCATGTCTCTTTGTGTAAGTTGAATAAATGGTCATGATAAATTCAAATTTGAAGCCTCTTAAGAGTCTAAAGCATGATTTCAAAGGTCCAATGTTACAAGGTGCAATCCTAACCTATATCCATGTATCGAGATTTTAAACTATGTTGAGTAGTAATTCCATTATGAAGTATGAAGTTGAAAAAGGTTCAAGACCAAGAATCAGGTGATAAATAAACTTTGAAATGATTTCTTCCACTATTACTTGGCACAATACCACTCTTCAAGACCAATTTTTCTATCACATGGACCCATGTGGAAAAGTCACGTTCACACAATAGTAAGATATCATCGAGTAGTAAGGACAGGTGGTATGTGGAACCTACCATAGGAAATTAATTTAGAGGCAATTCACTTTAGGTGTGTGGATAAATTTGGTCCTTTGATATGATTTGAAGGCTACCACCATGAGCACTACCACATAATTAAAGGGCCAACCTCAAATCCACAATAGATTCTACCCATATTGACACATAACCATTTCTAAAAATGTTTTGTGGGCTCTAGCTCTATGGATATATAGTTAATTGTTCTCATGGCTAAGGATCTAATCACTTGTAATAAAACACATGTTGGAGATAATTTTATCTATCAATATTATTGAAGTACATGAACAATTAGGTGTACACATGGATCAAGATGAATTTCATTTCACTTGCATTAATGACTCAAGGCCCAAGGGATTCACAAACATCCAATGTAATTGCTCAATATTCTCACAAGGATTTACTAAATTAATGGGATATGCCTATTTATGTCTACTTAGTAGGGCACACCTCACTTTTAAGGTATCCATATCCCCAACAACCACTCCTTTCCAACAATAATGTCACTCTTTTTAGTTGTTTTTCTTTTACAATAATGATGGAGGATCTCATTGTAAATCATGTGAGCTAAATTATATGCCACAAAAAGGTTCCATGTCTATTTGCATGGTGACATTATATGTCCAAATTTTGGTGTTAAGTCACAATGAACATCACCCACTCTTCTCTTACACCTTGTGTCTTGTATTTCTAACATTAATAGTTTTGCAACAAGAGTTTTAAAGCCCAACCTAGTAAAAATTAAGGGAAATCATACACAACGAATCAAGGAGGTGATCAATGGCATGCGACTCGCGAGTGTTTTTTGAGTCTCGTGCATACTTCTAAGGGATTATTTGAAGGTGATGAAAATGGACATGGCTATTTGCAAGATTTGGACTCTATCTAGAGAGATGCTTCCCTCAAGATTTTAGGTAGTGTAATCAAATACATGTAACTATTACATGATCATTTTTGTTAGTAGGAGATGACTGAGAGGGTGGATAGATGTTCTTGCAATTTAGAGAAGATATTTTTTATCAGTGCTCACCTAAATGACAACATGAAATACAACTTATATTCATCAACCACTCACAATTATCATAAGGAATGCATGATGAAAGTATAGGCCCACATAGATATTCAATAGATTTTATGTCAATTGGTAAGCAGGAGTAGGTGGGTTGTTTAGTATGAGGAATCTCGTGCCTACCACATTTTCCCTTTTATTCCTTGATAAAACTAGGCCTCTTGTCTTCAAATCCATATCTTGATGTGGCCAAACAAGGACTGGACTGAGGGAATCTCACAACCAAATATAAAGAACAAAATGAATGACATATGCATCAATCAATTTTCATGTTGGTATGAACAAAACCTCATACAATGAAGAAAGAGAGTGGGTGGGTTATCATTGTGGGGTTTCAAGAGAATATTCTTATGAGCAATTTTTCTCATTTTAGTACCACCATATTTCTCTCCCTAAAATTCATAGTGGAATAATTAATGAGCTAGGACCATTCCTGTAAAATTGATAGTATCTCCAACATGTTAGAATATTCAATGGAGAAAAATAGAAAATTCATTAGAGAGTATGTGAATGTCTTGGATGAGTAGTTATAAGGATTCAATGAATCTATCCCTTTATCAACCTTACTTAACTTATAACCATTTAGATATTTTGAGGTAATTTGTCTTCCAATGTCACTTGACATGATATTTCTCCATTCGATATTTTACCATTCTTATCAACAACATTAATATTAGAAGGAGAATGAAGGCGAAGAGATAAGGGTTTTGATATCTAGTCACTTTACATATGTTTTGTATAATGAGTTATGGATTATCCTTTATTCTATTTTCACTTATTTTTTGATAAGTCATCTATTATAATCTTATTCCTTACCCTCATTATTTTATGGTATAGCAATTTTCCTTCTTCTTTATTCAATGTTTTCATATTTAAGTGTTTTAGAGTGTTGGGTTACACACTCTTAACTTGTATTTAGCATTAAATGGCCTACTACTACCATCTTTATTTTTTGTTTTTCCATCCCATGGATCATTCAAGTGACACTCTATTTTTGTTGAGTTGCACTCTTCACTGGTATTTAGCATTAAAGGGCCTACTACTACCATATTTATTTTTAGTTTTTTCATCTCATGGATCAATTTTATTGTAATCTAATTTTGGAACTCATAATATCAAAGCTTAGCAAGGGGCCCTTGATATTCTTAGTGCGTTTTACTAAGAATATGTAATACTCCTTGTTTAAATGAAAAAGTGCCCCATTTAGCATGTTGATGCTCTAGATATTTGTATTATGTTCATTGTTTCTCAATGTGAATGCTCTTTTAATATTTTATATTCTTCTTACACCTCGAATTCAAGTGAAATGATTTCACTCATTACCACTGGTGAAAATAAAATCACACCATTAATATAAGAACACAATCCACGTAAGTCAACGTAGGTTCATTCAAACTTAGTCATGGTATGTGTTATATACACACATCCATAATACACATCGAGACCTAGGTTATTTTTGCAGCATGAAAAGAAAACCAACTAAAATGAACATATGTTATACTCTTACTCTAACATGTTATGGATCTCTCTTTATTTAGACAATAGGGCCCTTCCTTATTTGGAGGAGACCTCCATGTCCTCATTAATCCATTAAAGATAAGATGGAATGAAGAGTGGATAGAATATTATTATTTCAAAGTGAAAAACAAAATGGTTTTTCCACTCCATTTTAATACAATATGTCCTATTTTTTTTTATAAAGAAGTTATAAAAAAATAATTACCTCAAAACCTAGAGGAAAATTGAGATCTAAATAAATTAGCTATAAACAAATCCAATCAATTGTATCTATAAAACCTAAAAAAATCAAATTAATTAGTAACCTTGAAAGAAGGTGGAAAATAATCCAAACTAATATAATCTACTATCTCCAACTTATTTAGGAGTTATTCAAGAACTTCCTCGTTCACTTTCCATTTTTTTAAGAATTACTTAGCACACAATGAATTTTGCATCATAAATTCTATGATGTGTGGAACAAAGGTTCTAAAAACCCTATAATTACTCCCTTATTCTACTTTATTATTACAAAATGCAATTTTTTTCCAAATTTATGCCATACCCAAAAAAAAAAATGGATAATCATTACAATAGCTAGTCACATAATGAAATTTGTGATATGTATACATTTTTATCCTTAAGACGGGGACACAAAATGCTCATTTATTTAACCCATTATATTCTTAAGCTCAATATGTTGTTGGTCCCTTCAACAAAACAAATCCCTCACTTACTTGTACCATGGTACGTACTAGTGCATTGGATTCACTATGAAGATTAATGTAGGAAATCATTGACGTTGTATCTCATTATTAAGGTGTACATGCATTACGAAGATGCTTCAATTTGATTCTTCAATAGATTGCAATTCTTAATTTTCAATCTAACGGAACCTTTTATATATCGACACATTCACATTCGATTGATTCCATTATCATTATAAACCTTGCAAACTTTTCTCTCCATGTTTGTGTATCTTAGTAGTCGCATGAAGTATATATACCAAGTTTTATGCCTTTAGTGGCACCTTGTGGTAATTTCCATCATGTTGTGAAATACTCCTATAATATAGTGCTATTGAATTATGCTAAAATGTAGTACTATAAAATAAGACAAATAGAAGTTATTATAGCAACAATGATCTCAAGTCCAAATGTGAAATAAGACAAATAAAAGTTATTGTAGCAACAATGATCTCAAGTCTAAATGTGAAATAAGACAAATAAAAGTTATTGTAGCAACAATGATCTCAAGTCCAAATGTGAAATATGGATTGCTAAATATATAAGAAAATGTTTCATTAGTGGGTGTTGATGTTTACTAATAATGATCTCAAGTCCATCTCAGTCCAAATGTGAAATATGGATTGCTAAATATATAAGAAATTGTTTCATTAATGGGTGTTGATGTTTACTAATATTATAATATCATAATATATTAAGCAAATTATCTCGGAAATGGAACCATGAGATGTCAAAGAAAGCCTCCTATGATGAGGGATTTAAATTTTTTTATTAAAAAATAGCATCCTCAAATCTAATTTTGAATTCTTATATAATATTCCTAGGGGAAACAAATTTTAGTCCCTAGCATAACCATCATTCAATACCATTACATCAAATCTAGTTATGATTGCTTGTTATTTTTTGCTATCCATATTTATCTCTTATAAATACATCAAAATTATCATCCTAAATTGTGCATTTGATATATTGCAATAGGAGGTTCCTCTGTTAAAGAGGCTTCTTACTCATTCACTCTTTCACTTGATTAGGCATAGTATTACTGAATTGCGTCATTTTTATGTTTATTTGGATTTTTGGTCCATAATATTTAGTATTAGAGTTGACAATCCTGGGTTTCTCTCCTTCAAACTAGTCATCTTAAAAATAGTTCATAATTTTTTTTTGGACATTAGAATTGCATGAAAATTTTTGGGTTGACAAAGGAAAAAGTGAAGTGCATTGGCTAACATATTTAGAATCTGTTTTGCAATTTTTGGAGTTATAGACTATAAAAGTTATGGGTTTTTTTAGTCCTTAAAATAGGCTTCAACATGTGGTTTCAGTGAAATAATTAATATCTAAATATTATGATGTCCAATTTGATTTCCACTTGTATTATTGGATAGAATATGGAACACAGTGTTATAGATCCAAATTTCACCTGTTGAAGTGATACCAACATGGAGTGACAAACCGTACAAGTTTTATCTCCCAAAACAGGGAAAAAAACAACATATCATTGGTCTTTCCACCATAAATTTAAATAGAAAGATCTAAATTGCATGGCATAAAGGGGATTCTAAGGAAGAAATACCAGAACTGTGCATCTTGTAAAAATTAATATAATATTAGAACTGCAATTTTGTAACAGGTGCAATTCTAGTTGGTATAGAAAACCCCATATGAAGGCTTTACAAGATGGGTTACTTAAAATTATTATAACTTTTGATTAGAAGCTTATTTTTGTGGTGATTGAAAATGGGTTAAAAGGAGGAACCATAGGAGAATGATTAGATATCAAATTTTGTAACATTTGACAATCTATTCTTGAAAAATAACCATTATCATGGGAATAAGAAAGACTATTTTTGTAGGAGGAACAAAAGTGGAAGAACATTCCAAGAGCAAGTACAAAGTTTCTCATCAATTGGAATAAATTTCCAGCAAAAGATGTAACTTGGAAAGATAATTTCTTCATACAAAACCATCCTCAACTAATAATTGTTGAGGGAAATGCTTGTTTGAAGAGGAGGGACATTTTAATCCCCTAACCATAACCGTCATTCATTATCACTACATTAATTATAGCTATGTTGGACTATTATTTATTTATATCACGCTTTGTCTCCTATGTATACATCAAGGAGACTTATTTGAATGATCATCTTAACTTGTTCATTTGATATATTGTTATAAGAGGCTTCTTATCCACTCACATTTTTAGTTGTTTTAGCATGAAATTATTGAATTAGGTCTTTCTAAATATTATTTGTCTACTTGGTCCATTAAATAAACATGGGTAACTAGAAATCTCTTTACAGTGATAGAAAAAAAATGATAAACATGTACATTGTCTTCCCCCCAACCAACATGTCATTGGTCCCACAATGATGCTACTAAGGAAAAACATGAGAGAATGATAACCATGCACAATTAATATCCTCCCCCTGCTAAACAATAGTATTGGTCAACAAGGATACGAGAAAGAAAATAATCAGATAGGATCTATATGAAGTAGCCATGGTGTATTTTGTTTTCTTGAAAGAATTTACTTTTCAAAACTTAATTTTCAAATAAATATCCATCTAAGTTATATTTTGTTTTCTTAATGATAAATAACGTACATGGAAGTATACAAGTGCATGCATATCAATAGAATGGTAAAAAATCTCCCTACATGAATGATGGATAATCAAGCTCAAGAGAAATGTTTGTAGATGAAATAAGAAAAACATGATAGGGTATGGGCATGATGCTAATGATAAGAATGTAAGGAATTCTATGAGAAAATATGAATAGACTCATATGAGGATGCGTTACAAAGCAACAAATGGGTGTTGGTGAAAAGAAAAACTGATTTGATCTCCTTGTGTCCAATCAAGTCACTAAAAGTTCCTCAATCTCCCTATGATTAGTTGAGTCAGTAAAATTTCATTGATCTTAGAATGATCAATCTATCTTCATTTCTTATATAGAGGATAAGGTGTTAATTCCATGATGAAATAACCCGAACACCAGAGTGATTTGTGTTTGTAAAGTCTAAATCAACAACATACTCAACTTATTGGCAATGACTTGTAGTAACTATACTCAATTTATTGGAAACTACTTGAGTTACTATGAAGCATCCTCATGTGGCGATGAAAATCATTCAACTACTACAAAATGACTATGAATTGGGGCTTAAGTATCCAATAAAAGTATGGTGAACTCCCCCCCAAAATGATAGTATACAATATAGATAAAAAAATCAACTAGCTTGCATGTGGAACTAAAAAACTATTATGGTACCTATTATCCACAAGAATAATCAAAATGACTATGACTTAAGACTCCAATAAAAGTATGATGATTTCAAAAAAAATATTTCATAAGTTATATAATTGATAGTAGACAATATAAAAACGAATTCCACACTAGCTTGCATGTGGAACTATAAAAGCTATTGTGGTACCCCTTGTACACAAGAAGAATCATCATTCATCATTATTAGGAAATTACCCAATAAATAGAATTGAAATTACCCACTAAATAGACATGATTTGGAAAAAAAATTAGTATTATTATGAAAAAAGTTTTCTTATGATATTATTATTCCAATCAAATTCAAAATATGATTACAAGAGTAGATGTAAAATTGATCTAAAGATGATTCAACAAGAGTGTGATTATCGATTTTGATTGCACTTGTCCTATCTTTGTTCAAGACTTATAATGGCACTATCTAATTATTATTAATTGGTAACTATTGGAAAATATGTTCATTAACCATATTTATCATGAGATGTTTGATGAACTACATGAAAACATGTGAAATGATCCTAAATGCTTTAATTTTGAAAGCATTCTTGATCTTCCTTTTTGAACGTGGAATATATTTCTAAAAGTGTTTTAGATCCATAGAAGTGTTGTATGACCCTCCTGCATCAGTTTTTTCGACAATTATAATAGTGTTCTAGAATCCTCTTACAATAGTGCATTATACTTCTACATCATATTTTAGACTTTGATTTGTTTATACACCAAAATAAAGGAGTACTAGTAAAAAAAATAACACGAGGTTAGGTTTTAAGATCGATTATCATTAAAAAAATTATATATATCAAATATTTTAGGTTAGAGGTTTATGAAAAATATTTTGTAACTTGTTTGGAATAACACATAGTTATATGTTTATAATTTCTTCATGAATTGTTGAAAATAATTAATTCAAATCACGTGTAAAAATATATTTAAGAGGTTAACTTGAATGTACAAATCGACATAAATTGGATCATTGATTTCATTTACTACAGTTCACTATGCTCTAGGGTTTGTAGTCACTCTGGCTTCTGTGTATCTTAGTGTCTCTCCATGATAGGGCATACAGGGGGTGGCCCCCCTTCATACAAATTAGTTCTCAACAACCATGGGGCTAGTGGTACCAGTTGTAGCGTTGCCTCTTGAGGCATGATCCATATTCCCTCCCCAACCAATAGAGAGGGAGAAGTTGACCAACCCTGAGATCTGATCTCTAAAGACCCACCTTAGGAAATCAACAGTATGAGCAAATGGAAGTGAGGCCAATGTATTTTGAAGGTCGATGAAATTCCCAAATATGAAATTTTTTCTGAACGTATGTGAAGCTATGTCCAATTCATGAAGGACCATGCTATTATTGGAAACATTGTATGGATTTGGACTACTAAACGAGACTTAGTTAGTTGGATCAATTCCCATTGGAAACCTAAAATCCATATTGAACTCAAGATTGGATCAAAAGAATTTTTCATAGTTATTTTCCACAACTAGGAGGACAGAGAGAGGGTTTTTGAAAATGTGCCCTATTTCTTTTGCTTTGTGGGCCTTCATCTCCACTATTGAATAGAGAAATTCATCCCAAAAAGGGAATATTTTTATTATGCTCTGGTCTAGGTGCATCTATACTCGCTTCCTCGTGAATATTGGGATGAGGAAATTCTTGTTGAAATTGGTAATATTTTAGGCACCTTCATCAAAATTGTAGAAGTGACAAAACAAGGATGATACATTGCCTACGACCACATTTGTATTACATGAATGCTTCAATTCCCATTCGAGAGTCAATTTTCCTGAGCTACCAGGATTTCGATTGGATCCAAAATATGGACAAAGAATACATTCCTTTCCGATGCCATAAAATTCATGAGCATGGACATCTCTTCCAATATTTCCCACTGAATAATTCCCCCAAACTTGTTAAACTTGAGAGTGAGAAATATGACGATGGTTTTGTTAAGATAATAAGTAAGCACAGATCAAGTGGAAAAACCACTCAATCTGGACTGACCAAATCCAGCCTCACCAAAAATAGATTTGAGATCATTGGATCCATCCATCGAACTTGACTGAAACCCGTCTGTCTGAGACCGAGTCGAAAAACCCAATGTCTCACAGATCTTCAAGTCCCACCACAAACCCTAAGGATCCCAAGCACCAAAAGACTATGGAAAACCATTTAGATCGTGCAGAAATAAAATATGAAACTATGGGCATTTAAGGAGAGGAATGTAATGAATTGGAAGTAGAAGACATGGATCTAGAAGGCATTGAACTACAACTCATAGTTGACACATGTCATAGGAAATATATAAGGTTGATCCTTGAACATCACATTCATTGAGTCTATCAAGCTCTCAATAGAAGAAAAAAATATTCTTTCTCTAACAACCAACCTCAAGGCTTCAACCCTGATTTGGGAGTCCACACCAATAAGCCAAAATATTTAAAAGAAATACCATGATGACAAACAAAGAGGGTGTAAATCCAACTCACAATTGCTTTAGTAAATTAGGGACATTGTAGTCAACTCAGGTTAGAATGCCCTGATCATGGATTCTTTCCATCCCTCTCCTTCCCAAATCTTTCAATGAAGATAATCTCTTGGAATATAAGAGGAGTCAATGGTAAGAGAAAGAAAAGGCTCTTACGAAATAAGGTATGTATTGAATCCCTTGATATTTTTATGTTACAAGAAGCAAATTGTTCCAGTAATACTGTAGACACAATTCTTTAAAAAGTATGTAAAAATAACTAGTTCATAGTCCTATATGCTAGAGGACCATTCAAAGGTATTTTTATTCCTTAGAATCCAACCATTATCATTTTAGATAATTTCTTTGCAATAGAAAGAAGTGTATTTATGCAATTCATACTAATGGGCTCCTCAAACACAGGCTTCATTATTGATGTTTATGGACCTCAGCCTTTAGTAGAAATATATATATTTTTACAAAGCCTATGAAATTTAGTAGGTGTTATCAAGGACCAATTATGAATTTTAGGAGGAGACTTCAACTCAATATCCTCCCTTGAAGAGAAAAAAGGTGGGATCCATTAGTTGGAACCTGAGAGTATCACCTTCAACTCCTTCATTCAAGATCAAAAGCTAACTGACATTGAAACAATTGATGGACTCCACACATGGAATAATTGATGGTGAGGATCTCATCAAATTGCATATCACCTAGATTGATACCAGATCTCGAAATCAATTCTTCTCTCTAGACAAAGGATGGAATACAACATTCTCCCCTCTATGGGTTCAAAACATTGGCCTGTTTTTTTAATCTTAGATATTCAAGGCACCCCCTTTAAGAATCTTTTTCAGTTCGAACAATTCCGTCTCTCACACCCAAACTCTCAAGAAAATATCAATATACGGTGGTGTTGGAAATATAATTCTCATTGATGTCAAAGACAAGAGGAGACTACAGATCTCCAATATAAATATTACAAGATGGAGATTATTGGAAACATTGTTTTTGGATTATTGATGCTTTGTTTGGATACCCTATATTTGAAAGAAATTTTACCCTAGATACCTAGATCCAATGGGATAATAGGTTATATGGTTGGAAAAATTATTTTTATACCTCTCCAATAGTATACGACATTCCCTCTAACTCCCTAGGAATGAGGAGATATGAATTTTTTTGTCTGACAAACCAACCCAAAAATTTAGGTCGACTCAACTAGTCTTTACAGGTCGGCCCTGAAAGTAAGGACATAAATACTATAAATATAGGATCAATGTGCTTATTTGTAGAGAAACCAAACAATAAATCAAGTTTGAGGTGAAGATAAGTGATTTGAGGCATGCTAAAGGAGTTGGGGTGTCTCTTTTGGGATCTAAATGTGTGCAAGAGAAGTTTGAAGAGTTTTTCTTGGGATTTTCTTGTTCTTAAGGTGCACTATGAAGGAATGAAGGCATGTGATGTTGCAAAGTGCATTGTTATGAGGTTTTTGTGTTGTAGTATGAGATCATATTATGAGAATGTTGCAATGAGGCTCTCTAGGGAATGAAGGCTAAATGTGACTAGGGTTTGAAGCTGTGTCTAAAGTATGAAGCATGTAGGTGAAGTCAAAAGTACTTTTTGTACGAAGATATTGGATTAGTGTCTACATATATCTTGTTGAGTCAGTGCTTAGGTGAGGGGATTGGTGTCTCCAATAGGTTGGTGCTTGCAAATGTTGATATAATAGGTTGTTGCCTACAGGTGTTGTCGAGTTGGTGCTCAGTTGAGGAGATTGTTGTCTCTAGTAGGTTGGTGCCTATATCTTGTTGAGTTGGTGCTCAGTTAAGGACATTGGTCTCTCTAGTAGGTTGGTGCCTACAATATTTATAATAGTTGGTTGGTTCCTATAGACATTTATAAAGATAAGTTTTACGGTTTTCTCTTGATTGGGTTTCCATGTTAAACTTTGTTATTTGAGCTTATATGTGATTATTGTTTCTCATACAATAAATGATTGATTAATGGTTAAATAGAGTAAAAATTATCTTATACTAATTCACCCCCCTCCCAATATAAGAATAAGTTCAATAATTAGTATCAGTGCAGGTTCCTTCAAAAACAATCTAACCGCTTGAAGGTAGATCTCAGGAGCACACATGTCTAGTCAAGAAGGTTTCTTCAAAAGTAAGGGTCCACTATTTGATGACACTAATTATTCATTATGGAGTATAAGGATGTAGACTTATCTAATGGCTCTTGGGTTTGATATTTGGAAATCATTCATGAATGGTTATACAACCCCAACAACTCCACCAATAGACACAGTTGGGAATAAGCCTAGAGAACATAATGCAAAAGCCATGAATCTCATCTTGTGTGGTTTATCAAAATCCAAGTTTGTCAAGGTGATGCATTGTGGATCAAAAAAATAAATTTGGGACAAAATTCAAAACATATACGAAGGCAATCACAAGGTGAAGAAGGAAAAGTTCTGAACTCATAGAAGATAGTTCAAGAGTTTGAAAATGAAAGATGAAGAAAGTGTTGCATCCCATTTCCTTTTTGTGGATGAAATTGTCAACACCATTCAAGGAGTTGGTGAGAAGCTTGAAGAGTCAATGATTATGAAAAAGGTGTTGATATCTCACCCCTTGAGATTTGATGTCAAAGTCTCTACCATTTAAGAAATGGAGGATCTGGAGAAATTAATGATGGATGAGTTTCATGGGATTCTCACTGCATATGATATGAGGACAAGAAAAGAAAATTCATCGCAGAAGGAAGAAACTTTCAAAGAATCAAAGAAGACAAAAGGACACAAATTATGTTATTTTTCTATCCATGAAACATATATACAAGAAGCACAATTTGTGAGAAAGATAAAAAGAGGATCTGGCAAACACAAAGGTAAGCTACCCTTCATATGTTTTAATTTTGGTAGAGTAGGGAATTTTTTGGCTAAATGTACATATGTAAAAAGGGAAGACAATGATGATGAGGACAATAATTTTAAATAAGAAAATAAAAATGGAAGAAAACTTTATAGACACAAAAGAGGAAAATATACTAAGAAGAAGAGTTTTTACTCTAGAGAGGACAATAGCTCATCTAAAGAAAGTGATGGATATATTTTTGACATTGAAAAAGAAGAATTCCTCTTTATAGCCATGTTCTATTGATAAATAAAATGAAGAAAATAAGAAAAAAAATCAGAATAAGAAGAATAAGAAGGCATTGATGGGGAAGTGAATCTTGAAGAATAACTCATTAGTGCCTTAGAAGAAATAGACAGATTTGGGGAAAATAATAGAAAGTAGAAAGAGAAATTGCAGAAATATGAAGAGAAGGATAATGATCTTAAAAAAACAAAGAAGACAGTTATCATCTTGAAGACTCAACTAGAAGAGGAAAAAATGATAGAAGAAGTGGTGAGAAGACAGATGAAAGAAAAGGAAGAAAATTACAAGAATATAGAATATGAAATAGTTTCCTTAAGAAATGAACTAGATAAAACAATTGGTCAGTTTAATAGAAACTTGAAGTTTGGAAAGAGTACTAAAATATTAGATAATATTCGCAATTTCCAAAGGTCACCATTCATCAAGGCAGGTCTTGGCTATGACGGAAAAAAAAAACACCCCCGACGGAGATGCAAGCACTAAGATCACAAATCCATCAGAAAAATAAAATGAAGAAAAACCTAAAATCTATGTCAGTATTCTCAAAGGCTCCATCAACAATGAAAGCAACATCAGGAAGTGAATTGATGACCAACATAAATTTGATTCTTCCCACAAGAATGAGTTCAAAAGAGTTGTTCCACCAAGAAGACCTTTCACAAATTGATACCAAAATCTATTTCTTAGCTATTGTTTTTCTTGAAATAATTTTGGTCATAAAGCCATATATTGTAGAGCTTATGTAGCAAGTGATCATGTGAGAGATACAAACAAAGGTTCTTATAAAACCACAAAGAAGGATTATGTGAGAAACAAACCCAAAATTTCTCATGGGTTTGTTGATAGAAACTACAGTTCATTTTCTCCCCTACTTGATTTCAATGGATAATGTTATAAGTGCTATAACTATGGCCACATAGCATGTGACTGTAGAAGAAACATAATAAAGAGGGAAGAAGATGTTCTTGCCAAGCATAGGGAAGAATACACAAAAGTGTTGAAAATGAAGCAAGAGGAACATAATAAGGAAGATTGCAGACTTGCAATTTATCCTCAAAATAAAGGAAACCAATGGTAAATTGACATTGGATGTTCAAAACACATGATAGAGGAAAAAACCAATTTTCTCACCTAGAAGAAAGAAAAAGGAGGCAATGTTACCTTTGGAGATAATGGTTGTGCAAGGATAATTGGAAAAGGTATTGTTAGTCTTGATAGTGGAAATACTAAGACACATAATGCCTTATATGTTGAAGGGTTAAACTATAATATTCTAAGTGTTAGTCAAATGTGTGATCAAGGTTACAATCACATTTCATTCTAAAGGGTGTGAGATAAGGAAAGAAACTCCAGGAAGACTAGTGGAAAATGCAAATTGTTACAAGGAAAATCTCTCTATGGCTAGGGTAAACCACAACAGACAGGTATGACTTCAGAAATCAACTCTTCCCCATAAACATGCTATATAAACCAATGTGAAAGCGATATAAGAAAGGGATCTACCTCGTCCAGATGTTTGAAGATGTCCACTATTGAGCACTTTGACCCAAAGATTTATACCTGCAACAACTTCTCAACAAACAAGAGAAGCAAGCATATAGTAATAATATAAAAGGTTAGCACATTAGATAGCATAATCCATTAATATACAAAACAAACATGCCCATGGATAATAACTCATATATTTTCAAGATATCAATTGGACAGGAAAGGAGTATTTCTATTAATAAATGATCAACAGAAGTGAAAATATTACAGACTTCCATTTCGGCACGGTTCAGAACCAAGAAACCAAGTTCCTTCCAGTTGGGCCTCCACCACTTCAATCCTCCACCAAAAGAAAGATCATAGAAGGGAGACAATGAGGTTCTCCATAAATAAGGGAAGAGCTTGGGGGATAAACATTGTGTTCAAACTTAAAGGACAAAGGGATGCAGACTCAATATGAAGTAATAATTTATCCAGAGTAGCTTTGCTCTCAAAGTTGAATTCTCTCTCCTTTCCATAGCTCAGAATTGGATTCTTTATATCCTTCAAAATGAAACTGAAGGGACAAGTCAGAACGTTTCTAGTATATGGAAGGCCAAGGATCAGATATCTCATGTCATGACATGGAAACCTGACATTTAATTTTTATTTTCTGGCACAAATCCCGATGTATGCGGGCTGTAGTGGAGAAACTTGCGTATATGCTTGTTGTATAGGGTGCAAGATGCGTACAAGTTGAAAAACTTTATATTTTTGTCTTTGGATTTATAAATCAGGGAAAATGAGTCTGCATAGGGAAATGGAGTAAGGCCCTCTCTGGAAGATTGCATAAGGTGAGGTAAATCTTTCTCTAACAGATGCCCCCTAATGTGTGAGGTCAGAGGAGTATCTACGGTGGCTGAAATACATTATAAATAACCCAGAAATGGAGTGGTAGGGAGGCATCTGGAAAACTCAGTTGTTCAATACATTCCGTACTAAATTTGCATACATGGATGCCAAACATTACACTACAGATCCATGTGGAAAATATACCAGACAAGTGTTTGTGGCCATGAAGAGGAAAATACAAATTCGATTACATGCCAAAAGCTATCATAGTCACGAACAAGGCCCAGTGGAACTAGTCTCAAAAAACCAAGTTGGGGATATATGTATACCATGGGGTACAATATGATCCCCCATGATCATTGAATTCATATAGGTACTGGTCCAATGAAAAGGAAGCAACATCTCAGGAAAGCTGCGGCCACAAAGTGATGTCTTCAAGTTTTCTACACAATCCTCCAAAGGTGCAAGTCTACATCATGTGAATAAAAGAGTTCAGGTCAAACACAATGAGACATCGTTTGATTACTAGTCATTGATGTATACCATTAACAAACATGAGATAGCCTACAGATAATTAAAGAAGGTATCAAGGCACCGAGTACATTCTTACAAGCGTGAATAGAGGAGTCAGTTTAGAACACCTGAAGAATCCATCGATCAGGAGACATTGGTGTATTCCAAACTATCGATGGTGAGAGAGCCTCCCACTAATGACTGCAAGCCTCAAGGTACTCATAATAATATAGGCCCCATTTCCAGAATAAATGGGATGATGTCGATGGAAAGGGATTCGTTGAAAGGAGAGCATTAAGGAATCTCTCATCAATCAGCTCGAGGTGTAAAGCAAGAGCTTCATGATTTGGTGGAAATAGGACGAAGAACAAATTCATGAACCAATGATCCTATGCATCTTCCGCATGTTCCAAGTGCAAGCGGTACATGAAAAAGACCCTCTGAATAAAATTCAATGATGAAAAATTGTTGACAAAGGAGAGGAAACCACCAATAAGGCTAATGGCATCCAAAATAGTGCATGAATCCCAATGTGTGAATAGATGTCTTGTTATCGAACACAAGGGAAACCACCCAGTCAACGACCAATGATGAAATATCGACTGTTGGGTTCAAGGTTACCTACCAATGATGAAAGTAGGTACAGGGTGCATGATAGGACTACAATATCATGTGATTCTGAGACAAATTGAGGGTATGGACGACATGAAAAGTCAAGAGTTCTACGGATTGGCTGACACAGGTTGATAGACTTCCTTTGAACAAGAGCATGAGACATATGGAGGACTCCGACAGCATAGACCTGATGATGAAACCATAATATGCAGGAGGCATTGATGAAATTATCTATAGGGAATGGAAGAGTAATCGGTCAGTAGAGAAGACTCTGTAACGAGCTCAGCTTCCTAAGGTCATGCTAATCCAAAAATTATGATGATGAATGGACTCAAATAATTTTGTTTTCTATTCAAAGTCGACACAACTGCTGCTGATATAAGATAATAATCCCTTCTGGCCCGTCTTTTTTTGTTTTTTCATAGACAAATGAATGCTATGATACAGAGGAGGAAACAAGTGTCGCAAGTAAGCAAAACTATTTCCAACAATGGAACATACCTATTCTTAATGAAGGGAAGTGCATGTAGGAGATGGTACTCAGGGGAATGTTCCCTCCTAGGTATAGGGTGTCAAAGCTTATCAAGAAAGGAAGAGAGATTCAATATGGACAAAATGAGAAAATATATTCACACTACTCCAATGAGCTGATGATTGATACATAGATCATGATCAATATTATACAATGAATGAGTGAAATACACTCATATATAGGGCAAAGCATTCCATAATTAAGAAAAGAAATCAAGCAGTTAGCTTGCCTTAGGAATGCATGCATGCATAATAGTGATGGTAAAAATAGAAAGTCTAAAATAGAACTAGTTAGTTAACTCCCACTGAACTAGTGTGTCGAAAATAGAATTTTCTCCAACACCCCCCCTGAACATCACTATGGAGTAAAAAATGAGTCCTGGCTACTAGGACATTTTAGGTACTCATGTACAATGCAACTAATGAACACTGAATAAAAGTGAGGAAAGAGGGAAAACCACATGGGAACAAAACCCCCCTCAAAAGATAATGTATCAAAAGAAGAAAATAACAGTTCTTAGACAACTGTGTTCTTCACTGCAAGACGATCCCACAAAGTCTGAAATTTATGCTCACTGAAAGTCTTCGTGAAGATGTATAAATATTTATGGATTTGATGAATTCCTTAGGCAACCTATTGTGCTTTGTACCTCTTGATCCCATGGACCCATCCGCACCTGAAAATATTCCTTTCTGGTGGATGTGGAACCAGATTCCAAGTCTGGTTTTATAGGAGTGAGTCATACTCCTTCTGCATGGTTGCTTGCCATAATGGATTTCCCACAACCCTATTGTAGTTTTGTGGATTAGTAGATTGAACCATATAACAATGCATGGGCATCACGGGTTCTGACGCTGAAAGTACATGAGAAGGCTCCTCATGCTGAGATTGAGTCATCCTCGAATCCAATGGATTCCCTGCAAAGTTGTTTGTTTCCTGAAGTGTGGTCTGTGCCTTCTTGGGCATATTCTGAAGCTTCGGGGTTGACTTCTTATCTGGCTGTACTACCTGCTTATTTCCATATACAAAATCTGAGTGTATGGAATAATCTCCGATGTCTGAAACTAATGGAAGAACAAGAGTATATGCATGTTGCACTGCAGGTGCATGCAAAGTACTTTCCTTATGTGTAAGTAGAATAGAGGAGTCATCATCAGAAAACTTAGTGAATTTATACAACTATGACTTTTGATCCACCTCACCAATTGCAATGATGGAATTCTCATGCATGTCAATTACTGAAACTGAATCTGATGTAAATTCAACCTTTTTACCTTTCTGTGTGATCTGATAAACTGAGAGCATATTCATTTAAAGCTTTGGAACGTGTAAAACATTCTAAAAAATTCCATTGTGGAGTTCCACTCTCCCTTCTCCTGCTACTTCTACTAGAGTGTCATCCCCCATGAGAATAGGGGGTCTTGAACATGGAATCAAGGAAGAGAAAACTTCCTCTTTCGCTGCCATATGATGGGATGCACCAGAATCTATAATCCATGAATCAGATGAGGAATTAATTGCAACAAGAGCATCATGATTACCTTTCTTAGGAGCAAGATCTTATTCCTTCTTCTTCTTGACTCCCTCTGGAATGAAGTTTCCAACATTGTTCTACTAAAGTGTCTGTGCCATAAGATTGATTTGTTTCTTCATGCATGCAGATTCTTCATGATTTGGTTTATTGCAATATGTGAACTGCTTTCCCTTCTTCTTCTTCTTCTTGGAATCTGAAGAGTTTTTGGAACCTGAAGAATCATTAAAGGGTTTGGAATATCCCTCCTTCCCGTTCTGTTTGGATGACTCTTTTCCATCATGCATGGTGAGTGAATGTGCTTTGGGATCTTTCATGAGGTCCATCTATATGAGTTTTGTCCGCTCTTTTGTAAGAGACTCAATGAACTGAGCCAACATAGGCATTTTCCAATTTGTTTCAAAAATACATCTGCCAGAATGAAAATTGGAGACATATACAGTGTATTATGGTCTTGGCTTGGCCAAGATTGTTAGAATAAGTTGTTTCTTTTGTGTAGACTTATCAATACCACATTCACCCAAGCTCAATAGAAAAGATTTAAATTTAGTAAAAAAATCTTGTATATTATCAAAACTTTTAGGGTCTAAGGTATTCAAATCTACCTCAAGCATATGGCCTCGCATTTCATCCTCCTTTCCAAAGAGTCCTTCCAAGGTGGTCCAGATATCATTTGGAGTCTTGCATGCGACAACATGAAACTAGAAATCAATGGAGATTAACTCAAGAAGTAGTCATATGGACTCATCCTTACGGCTCACCCATCTCATCTTCTCAATCATTGATGTAGGTTCTGTTTCTGTCTCCATCATCAAATTATATAGTCATTTTCTTTTGATTTGGAATGTTGCCTTGGGCTTCTAATCAAAATAATTGTATGGTGTGAGGATTACCACCAAGTTTGTCTATATAATATTTTTCATACCCATCTCTCCCACCGTTTCTAAGAACCCCTAAAAATTTACTCTCAATCTGCAAGTGAAAAATTAAGAAATCACGACAGAAATGACACTTTAAGTGAAAATTCGTATCAATTTAAAGAGATGATATTGCGACTTACTTTCTAAGAAAACGGTGAGGAATCTCGCCAAATGTTTGAAAACCCACTTCCAAAATGCGTTGATTTACTTTCCAAGTGGGTTGTTTCCTCCAAAACGTAATATTTTGGGAGCAATAAATGTAGAAAGGTACAACCACAGATTCGTATCAATTTTAGGAGGCTATCTTGCGGCTTATGTTCTGAGAAAACGGTGAAGAATTTAACCAAACGGTTGAAAACCCACTTCCAAAATGGGCCAATTGACTTTCAGTGAGGGTCGTTTCCTCCAAAACATAACATGTTGGGAGTAATAATTGCTAAAAGTTATGACCCCAGATTTAGCTCACCAAAACCCTGATTTTCCTTATTCTTTGCTTTGTCTGGCTTGCTCCAAGAAACATAGCTCTGATACCATGTCAGTGTTTCATGGTAACCTACACAGGATATCTAGCTAAAGAAAGTACAAACAAATCTTATCAAGAAAGGAAGAGAGATTCAATATGGAAGAATGAGAAAATATATTCACACTACTCCAATGAGATGATGATTAATACATAGATCATGATCAATATTATACACTGAATGAGTGAAATACACTCATATATAGGGCAAAGAATTTCATAATTAAGAAAAGCAATCAAGCAGTTAGCTTTCCTTAGGAATGCATGCATGCATAATAGTGATGGTAAAAATAGAAAGTCTAAAATAGAACTAGTCAGTTAACTCCCACCGAACTAGTGTGTCGAAAATAGAAATTTCTTCAACAAAATTGTGAAGGATATAAACAAGGCTTTGTTTGGTTGAGGATGAAAAATTGATGAGGCAAACGGTTTATAATGCAAAGCGAGAACCGACTATAGGCTCAATACTTCAAGCAAGGGCATGAGATGCAATCACAACCTGAGGCCAAAAAATGTCCTTTTTTATGTCTTTTAGTCTACTTGGTGTGAACAAGGGGTAAACTTGTGTCAAATAGACATCTCTTCAAAACCAATTTACGAGTGTGAAAAATACAAGTTCACTCGACGATCTTTTCACATTTTGATAACGAGTCAGAAAAGAGATTAACTAAGACTCATGACCTTTCAATTCCAATTGAATTGAGTGTGAAAGGGACAAATCACTCGAGAATCTTTTCCCTTTTTAGATGAGTCAGAAAAGAGCTTAAATTAAACTTGTTTGGGAGTACACAGGGTATAAATTTGCATGTTTATGAATGATAAATGAGGCTTAGCATAAAGTCTAGTAGGATTTGTAAGGGACTCCCGGTCCGGTTAAAAAAAATCTTTACATGGGTACCAAATGCAGTAGGGGATCTAACTAGGGTACCCATGTTTAGTAAGTCTCTACCATTGGAAAATGACAAAACTTTATGGTAGATGGAGGGTTCTGTGTCACAACAAATGGGTTCATATCTAGGGCGTAAAAAGTGACAGTTATAGGATAATGCGAAAATGCATAACGGAATGGATGCCTATCCTATATGATGGGTAATGAATATACCTTCTTGAGGTGACAAACAATCGACATAATGCTAAAATATGCAGGAATCCCAGGTTAAAACTGCAAAAAACAACTTGATCCACCTTTGTATTAGTCCATTGGGTGAAAAAATGGTTTAAAACTATAGGAAGTGGGTAAAAATAACTTATAAATAGTAATAAAATAAAAAATTACTATACCATTTTGATTTTTTACCCAACTAGTGCAAATTGGACCAAAATTCATTCAAGATTCAAACGACGATTGCGGGAGCATCAGGCGATGAAATCATGATCCGTCTGGATCAGGTAATTCTTGTTCTCTTCCTATTCAAATTAAATAGTTTAAAATTTTGAATTAGGTCTTAAATGTTTAGTTATTGAAGGCGCAAAGTATAGATATCGGTGTACGCGGGTTGGCTTTGGTTAGGGCACATGTACAATGAGGCATACACTCCTGTATGAACTGCTGGGGGCGTATATTGAGCCCTACACACAACTGTGTGCAAAGGAGGCCGCATATAGGCACACAAATGACTAAAAAGAGGGGTTCTAACTCAAAATTATATTTGTCTTTGACATGATGGTTCTTGAATGGAGGGAGCGAGAGCATGAGGAGGTCCACACTTCTGTAGATCAAGATCTGGGGGCCCAAATGGCCTTAAAGCGATATGGTTAGTATAAGTTTTGGGTGCTCAAAGGAATGAGAGCTCAAGTGAGGTTGTTGGATATGTTGGTGGGTTACTGGGACCCTGATAATGAGAGCTTCAATCTCGATGGGAAACCATTGATAATTGAAGTAGAGGAAATTTACTTTTTGATTGGTCTATCACACCAGGGGGAGGTTGTGAACATCAAATCCCAGGGGGCAGGTAGTGAGATGGAGATAAAGGAATATATCAATGCCCACTGTGTAGCAAGGACTCCAAAGGTAGGGAGTCAAGTCCCTATCTGGGCAATAAACAACCTCAATCTAAAGATCATTTTCCTAGTCTTGACCAGGATCATAGGTTCAACCTCATTGCACCAAGAATCGAGTCTGCTCATGTTCTATGCAGTGCAATGTGTGAGACCTACATTGTATGACTGGTGTAATTCACTACTAGCAAATATGAAGAGCCAATTGACAGAGTGCAAGCATGGGGTAAAATAAATTTTGGGTTTGCCTCCATCTTGTGTAGTTTCTTTTTTGAGAGGGTTCCAGGTTTGGGACCTAGAGTGGAGATTCTTCCTAGGCAACCTCACGATTTAGCCATGGCACAGTGGACCAAGGTGATGAGGTGATAGGATGGAGGTAGGGTTTCAAAAAATTACAACGAAGAATTCTTCTACTGGTGGCGATGACAGGTCATCGCTCTGGATGACTATCCCTATGAGGGGATCGATTTCAGAGGAGATCCAGACATGCCACTTCCACCAGGGTCCGCCTACGGTGACATAGGTATGTAAAAAGTTTTTACATATTTTTCTTAAGTATTAAATATACATTTGTGTTCCATAGATGTGGGTCCACGATGGCCAAAGGGTTTCCCTTGACATCGATGGAGGAACTGGGGAGACGAGGCGACAGGAGGAGAAGCTGAGAAGGTCCTACAAAACGTGTAGGGAAACTTGTCTCATTTGAATCATAGGATACCCATGGTTTAGGTAAAGGATTTTCCTGAAGCCATTTAATGACAGGTGGTTGGTGTACCTAGGGCATGAGTATGACTCTTTCGGCGTCTTAGAAACACCATGGTTTCCTACCATGACATAGATTTGGAGCCACAAGCGTAGATGTCATGAGATATTGTAATACCGACTGTATATGTATTGAGGGTGTTAGCCCCATTTTGTACTATAAACACCATATTTTTTTAAATATATAAAAAATGATCTTCGACTTTACTTATATTTTACAATGTTTACATTGATTATATGGTTTTATTTGCTTTTAATTATGTGACAAATGCCAATCTAAAAAAAAGTTAGCATAAGCATCGGGTACATGATTATAACTCCGAGGAATATGATAATGTGTAATAAAATCAAATTGTCACTCTAAAAGACATACTCATAGGAATTGTCGGATTAAATTAGGATCACACATGCGGTAATGACTGTTCAACTGACATACTAAAAATTGGGAATCCAGGTGAACTTCTAATGAACGAATTTCATGTGAGATAACATCGCAAAAAATTTCTATAAAAGCACTATATTCAGCCACATTATTCGTGGATGGACCTAGGCATACGCCTCATGAAGACACCAGTAGACCCTCGGGTGAGTAAACCAGCCAAGCAGCGGAAGCCAAGTTCCATGTGTGATGACTAGCCTCATCTGTGAATCCTAAGTAGACCAACGACTCTATTGACATCTGTCAACTAAGTGAAAACTCGATAAGAAATCCAAATATGAAAAAGAAAAGAGATATATACACTAAATTACATTAGTATACAGAGAGTTATGCCCAAGCCTGGGGCTCAAGAGTAATATATTTTCAAGTAGAGCCCATTTCTGGGCTCGACCAACTTATTCCCTTCATAATATTCTAACTCATAGGCTCATTTTTCTAGAACATGTCACACGATGTAAGGACCGTGCCACATGGGTTTAAACTTGCCTACCCCCAACGGTTCTTTGGCTTGGTCGTACAAGAGGACCAAGTCATTCTCGATGTACAACAAATGCAAGCCAGACTTATCATGCTGGACCTTGACATGTCATTTGTTCACCTCAATAGCTATAGAGGCATCTCGACGCTGCTCATCGAGACTTTCTAGGTGTACACGGTGTCGCTTGATATCATAAGTGTCAGGTAGGAGAGAAACTTCCAAATTAAGAGAAGGGATTTCACATTCAATAGGTAAAATCGACTCCACACTGTGTACTAACTGGAAAGGGAAAATCCGATGGCAGTCTTGACCAAGGTTCGGTATGCCTAGAGTGCAGGATATAGCATGATGTGCCAATCAGATTTACTTTGATTGACGTTTTTTTGCAAAATGGTCTTGAGAGACTTGTTGACGGCCTCTACTTGCCCATTTTCTTGGGGGTAATAGGGAGAAGAATGACCATGTCTAAACCCCAGCTTAGCTGCTAGTTCTTCCATAATTTCATTCTGAAAGTGACTGCCATGATTAGTGGTAATCTCACTCGGGATACCAAACCGGGTGATATTCTGATTGAATACGAAGAAGGTTGCAGTCTTCCCATCGGATTTAATTGTAGTCATGGCCTCGACCCACTTAGTAAATTAGTTGAAGACCACGATAATGTGTTGATGCCCCCCATCCAAAGTTGGGTTTCAATCAATGAAGTCCACCCCCCACTCGGTGAAGGGACTGATGGTAATGACTGGGTGAAGAGGGTCCAGATGCGAGTGCATTTTCTGAGTGAACACCTGGAAGGGATGACACTTCTTAACCACTTCAATACAATCCTTAAAGATAGTAGGCCAGAAATAACCGACTCACAAATTTTTTTGGGCTGTCGCAAGCCCAAATATATGACCACCACAAGCCCCACTGTGGAAATCGTTTAGAACAGACTCAGCTTCTCCATGAGTTAAACAATGATGCAAGATATCATCTATTCCTTTGTGATACAAAGTGTCTCTGACGATAGGATGTTTCTTATCTTGGTACCTTATACGCCGTCAGTCATCTTGTGAGAGATGCTGAGGGAACTTCAAGGTTTGAAGATAGAGCACGATGTCTCCATACTAGGGATCAGATGACAAGACAAGGAAAATGTGTTCATTCGCAATCGAATCAACATGGATAATGTCCTCATCTAATCATGGAAAATCGCATATCAACTCCAAAAAGACTAGGTATTTTTTGGATTTCGTAGAAGCGAAATTGATATCAAACTCTTGTAAAATGATAATCCATTTATTATATTTCCCCCCTATGATATGTAGGGTAAGGACGTATTGAAATGGATTGACATCAACAACCACCGTAGTCTTGCAGATTAATATTTAATGACACAAATGTTGGACTGCGTGAACGACAGCCAAAGCTAGCTTTTCAACGTGAGTATAATTTAGTTCAGGACTGAGTAAAGTTCGACTAAGATAGTAGATGACGTGCTCATGGATCTCATCATCCTCTTGAACTAGAACCATACCAATCATATCTTTAGACCCAGTGATATAAAGAAAGTAATCTTTACTATAGTCCGGAGGCTTCAGTAGAGGTGCTAACACCAACGATTTCTTCAAGGAATCAAAGGACTCCTGGGCTCAGTCATCCCAGATAAAATGGGTGTCCTTCTTCAAAAGACATAGGAAATATTTAGTGATAGTGGAATATTTCACTATAAACCTACAAAGAAAGTTATATTTCTCCTGTAAACCTTGAAGTTTTCTAATCATGCACGGGGAAGGAAACCGAAGTATTGCCTCAACCTTAAGTGAATCTACCATGATCCCAGTCTCAGAAACTAGAGAACCTAAAATATGACCAGACTTAACGTAAAATATGCACTTGTGAGGGTTCAACCAGATTCTATAGTAAAGACATCTTTCAAAGACAAGAAGAAGGTGAGTAACATGATCTTCTCTCTTGTGAGAGTGATCGGAAAGATCATCAAGGTAAGATTCGACTATGTGCTTTATATCATGAAAAGAAAAAGTCATGGCATGTTGAAAGGTTGCTCCGACGTTTTTAAGGCCGAAAGGCATATTCCGGTATGCAAGAGTACCCCAAGGAATAATAAATGTCGCCTTGTGTTGATCCTCGGGTTTGATTTGAATTTGATTATATCCTGAAAATCCGTCCACAAAATAAAATACTTTGTTTCCCTCACACTCGTCAAGAATATGATCGATGAAAGGTGTGGGGAAGTTGTCTTTCAGACAGGCCTTGTTCAGGTCATGGAAATCCATACACACGTAGATGGTTCCTTTCTTCTTATATATAGGAATGAGGTTGGATACCCATTCGGTTAAAGGAACTGGGTAGATGAAGCCAACATTAAGTAGCTTCTCCACCTCTGCCTTAATAGCAGGGGCCTTTCGAGGATTGACAACTCTAAGACATTGCCGAATAGGTTTAGTATCCAGATAAGTTCTAACATCATGTTCGACAATACAAGGATCGATCCCTAGAATCTATTCATAGTACCAAGAAAATATGTCTCGTAATTCCTTGAAGAGCTCGGTGTAGATCAAAATTTCTTCTGGCGAATAATCCACACCGATATTTACATTTTCAAACTTACCAGGGGTATGAAAGATATCGATCATGATGGTAGGAGAAATTCTCTCCATATTTCCTTTGGCATAAATGTTGTGCGGATCAAGAGGAACTATGGCATGACTGACTATCTCACTCAAAGTAGATCGAAAGTTGTCTTATTCGATTCTTTCAATCTATGGGAGAAAATAAGAGAGGTGATGCATATCATCCAAAGGTTTGTCAGAACCATTCATGGCTTCGATGATGGATTCATCCGAGGGAAAATTATCATTGAGGCAATCATGTGATCAAGACAATGAAGTGGCCCACATGGGCCTAGACATGAGATCCTCCTTGTCCGTTGGTGAGGGAACAGGATCGGGATCGATGGAAGAGTCACGAACAACTTGATACACAATATCTACTACCGATAGTGGCATGGCCAGTCCAGCATACGACTGACCTTCACAAGGTGAAGTCAGGGAAGGTAAGGTCCATAGATCACTAAAATAAGAAGTGTGGAAAGGAATGGAACTTCCTGTCGAGACGAGCCTACTGGACATGGCATAAACATGATGGATTGGTGTCGAGAAGTCGAAATTACCCATAATGGAAGAATACATTTTGACACCAATATTCTCAGTTTTCGGCTGATAATTGTCAATCACAGGGATCGACGGTCCAAGAGATGCATTAGGACTAGAGTACGCAAAGGATAACAGATCGATCATCACAATATTCCCTTCATTAGGAAAAAAAAGAGTATGAAAGGCAGACGACACGACGATGATCATGGCATAAGTCCAATTGTGACCTAGTAACAAGTTATAATCAAGAGGCACATCAACTACATCTACTTCCACCTCTACCGTCTTCCCACCTAACTGGACCAGAAAGGCGGGGAGAATACTGTGAGAGCAGAAGGAATGACTGTCAAAAGAAGTCAACATGTTAGATGACTTTGAAAGAGTCGGAGAACCGAGATCTTTTCAACAAGCTAGGGACATCACAAATGTAGCATCACCTTCATCAACAACTGCACATTTGATGGTATATTTTGAGTACTCCAAGTGGATTTGGAAAGACACATGGTAAGGCAAGCAAGGCTTAACATCCGTGACGTCAAACTTGATAATCTTTGAGACACTGGGTTATTGAGCTCCTAAAGAAGAGAATAATTCATTCCTCTGTGAAGGACACGTCTGGAGTACCTCCAAATACGACATCGCATAAGGGGTTTGACCTAGGTCCTCAACAATAAAGTATTTTTGGGTGGCTCTAGAATTTGAATTATGGGTAGAGAGCTTAAGTACTCCTTTTGGAATACGAGGCGGTGGCTCTAGTTTCTCAATCTGTAAATTAATCTCCGGAGGAAGAGGAGGAGATTCTAGACCAGGATTAGTTTGTTTATAACTATAGTCTCGAGATCGAGTGGCTACATCTATTTTCGCATAGACCATATTGATACATTAATGGTCATTGTCTTGGGACTGCTAGTTTTGACCTCCACCAACCGCATTTCTGGCGTTTGAGGAGCTCGAGGATAAGTGTTGATTATGTGGGAATGGATTTGTCATCACAATGGGAGGTTGAGCTAATAGCCTCGCAACTTCTGCAAGTTTGGGGCACAAATGGGTAAGGAAATCGTCTGTGCAAAGCTTATAGTGAAACTTCACCTTACGTCTTTCTCGTTTTCCCTCTCCAACATTACTACCCGTCTTCTCATTATTATTATTATTGTCCTTGGGTTTATTACCATTTTTCCCACCATTATGGTTATTGCGTCCTTTCCTCTTATTCCCTCCTGGTTGGTGGTTACCATTCGGGTTGGCCGACGATTGCACGGAGTGTACATCCATCAACTGAGTGGGATTGGAAGACACATATGAGGTTGGTCCTCCTGCAGACTGGCTTAAAGACAACTCTTTCAACTGGTTTTTCATCGAGTCTGCAGACTTTACATTGGCAACACCTATGATGACATGAACATGAGGTCCAAGCTTTTTCCTAGGTTTGTAAGTAGACCGTGGTGCTTCAGGAAGAAGGTGATATAAAATCCCAAACTGAGCATATATCAAATCTAACTACTTGGCCCTAAAGATTTCTTCTTCTTCAGTGGTAACCCCAAAAGTAGAAACTTCCTTCGATATAGGAGGGTGCAAAGACTTAAGAAACCATTTTAGAAGAAAGCCTGAGGGTATAGGGGTCTTAATCAACCTCTTTAGTCTATGCCACTCCTGGATATGGTTCGAGATACGAGTGGTAGTGTCCTAGCGTAAAGTTGAAAACAATTCTAAGCCAACATCATAATCGATGGGCAACTGGAAGTGGTTAAGAAATACCATTACCAACTAACTAAAAGTTCCATATGCCCCCTTGGGTAGCTCAATATACCATTTCGGTGCAAATACGATGAGGGTGTGTTGAAATAATCTCAAACGAATAGAATCATCATTAAGGGAGTTTGATGAGAACCAAAGGTGAAAGGTAGTGATGTGATCACCAAGATCCTCTCCATTCTTACTCTCGAACTTCGATATGTTTGAAGGAAGTTTGGTGGGGACCGGGGGCCATGTAGGATCTTGACTCACAGGGTCGTTCATTAACTTAGCCAAATCTGGTAGATTAAGCGTGGCTAGAAAAGGGAGGCGGGGTTGTGACATCTGGCCCCAACCTCCTGGGAAATATTGTTCTTGCGGATTTGGAGGCCATCCATGGTTCTAGTAAATACCATGAATATGTCTGGCATTATAATGCCCTCCTCCAGGATGATTCATATAAGTTTGTTTGGGCATAATTCTAGCATGAATGTTCTGTTGAGGGTTATAGAAATTTCCCCCATCCGGATTGGATCTTGGTTGGGGGTTGCCCAAAGTGTGAAGATAACCTCCCCTAGGTTGGAAACTAGAGGATAGAGGTGGATTCGTCATGCCAAATGTATTGGTTGGAATATGCGTCGAGGAGGTAGGGTTGTAGGACAAAACTTGAGTCGAAGCTTGTCCACCAGGTTGACTATTCCACTCAGAAGTAGGAGGATTGGAACCAGGGTTAAAATCATGGATACCCCCCATATCAGGAGTCATTTGAGGGATTTGAGATCCACCAAATGAAAAAGGAGTGTAGGGAGGTGTACTTCTCCCAATCCCAATGCTATCATTAGTGCCAACAACTGGGATGGAGTTTGAAAACTGTGACGTGAAGTTAGGCATACCATAAGAAAATGGACTAGAAGCCATAGGGATGGACTGAACATTGTAACCTGGTGAGTGGCCAAGAGACCCAAAGGGGTTCAAGGTGGAATCTTGAGCATTAACTATAGGTTGGTCCATAGTAATGATAGGTACCTCCAACACTATGACCATAGAGGTTGTAGTAGTCGAAGGGGTGCCATTAACTATAGTGGGTATGGGAGTCGAAGGGCTCCCAGAATTATGAAGACCAGGTTCAATACTCATCCTTGTAAAATCAAAATTTTGAACGGTGGATGTGTGTGTATCACGTATAATAACTCTACGCATTTTAGAAGGCAAGGACACAAAATTTGGTGGTAACGATAACAAGCGACAGGACCGGTGGGGGGGCTGGTCCAACTCCATAATGACTTAAGACTCTAGAGATAAAAAAATATATCCTAAGGCCAACTAGTAAGCAAAGAGCACACCAAAAGTCAAACGACCAATATGCATGCAAATGGGGTAAAGTGGTTGAGTGGCCTCCCTCCCTAAAGAAGGTATGTCTTCCCCAAGAGGGGCCTGAGACTCCCTGCTAAAGATCGGAGGTAACAAAATAAGTTATAAGGGACCTCATGGGCTTAACAACGAGTCGGTCAGATCCCCCTGGAGAGGTAATCCTCCATAAAGGCTGTGTGTTCTCTAAACCTTATCTGACCTAGGGTACCTGTAGAATAACCTCTGTAAGTAACCTATGAGACACCTAAGTCAAGCAACTAATAAACCATTGTATAATCGATCCAAAGACGAGTAGTCATAAGTCAGCTCCACCATATGGGCAGGGTAGCAAATCCTGAAACCTTGAAAGCACCGCCTCTCACGAAGTAAGGGCACTAACAAGATCCCTAGATATGAATAGATCCCCAGAAATATCTTTGACGCTAGGAAGGTATCGAGAGGATATCCCTTCAACCAACTTCGCACAACCTCGTGTTTAATTCCAGTGTGAGCGGAGCCTCCTGATATTACCAATTATACATTGGATTTCTCCACTCTCTGACTCAGACACATATGTTGATTTAATTGCCTTGGAGAATTTTATTGACAAAATCCTATTCCAAGGTACTAAATCCTAGGCTAGTTTGTGCACCCTACAAAATAGAATCGTTACTAATAAATTTTAAATTATAGCATTGATTTTATGGTCGTGTTTACTCAAAAAGGTATGATAATGAAAATCATGGTGTTATGACTTTGCAAGAAAAGTAAAGATGAAAGTAATGCAAAGTCCTAACTTTAAATTTTGATGAATGATATGCTCCTAAAAACAATGAAATTTTCAAATTCAAATCTACAATTCAGAAGTAAAGATGCAATCTTTCACTATATGCACTAAGCTAATGATAGAGATTCAACGACAAAAATGCCAAGCAATGCAAAATGCCTATTTTTTTTGTATTTTCAATATATCGAAACTGAAAATGCATGGACTAGAAAGTAGCTTGATATATATCCCTAATGTATATAAAAAAGAGATAACTCAAGCAGGATATCAAGCAACAAAACACCCAGCCTAATGTACAAGGACAATAAAAATGAAAAAATGAAGAAAAAGACTTTGCCCAGAAATTCAACCAAAAGAGGGTTTTGTATCATCCCACAGGCACTCAACAGGCACTACAGAGACCTAAGAAGGATCAACAAGCATCAAATCCCACCCAACAAACACCAAACCAAGCAAACAGGCAAGTAAAAAGGGTGTACATGACTATTTGGGTAAACATAGTGTGTATACGCAGCTTGCAGTGAGACAACTTGTGTGTATATGCAACTGTCAAGGAAAAATATGTGTATATGCTTTGAAACAAATCCAGGCAAGGGAGAAAGGCTAAAAACTTAGACCTAGAGTGAACATGAGCTGTCAAGAAATGTTATAACAAGAACCACAATAGAAATGGGAGCAATCTAAGGAGAAAAGTACTTCAAACCCTAAGAAAGAAGATTCATCCTCAGTATGGTCGCCGGTTCTATTACGAGGAAAATCTATATATGGTTAAGGTAAACCACAACAGACGGTTATGACTTCATAAATCAACTCTTTCCCATAAACATGCTATATAAACCAATGTGCAAGCGATATAAGCAAGGGATCTACCTCGTCTAGATGTTTGAAGATGTCCACAGTTGAGTACTTTGACCTAAAGATTTATACCTACAACAAGTTCTCAACAAACAAGCGAAGTAAGCATATAGTCATAATATAAAAGGTTAGCACATTAGATAGCATAATCCATTAATATACAAAACAAACATGGCCATGGATAATAAATCATATATATGCAAGATATCAATTGGACGGGAAAGGAGTATTTCTATTAATAAATGATCAGCAAAAGTGAAAATATTACAAACTTCTGTGTTAGCATGGTTTGGAACCGAGAAACCAAGTTCCTTCCAGCTGGGCCTCCACCACTTCAATCCTCCACCAAAGGCAAGCTCATAGGAGGGAGACAATGAGGTTATCCATCAATAAGGGAAGATCTTGGGGGCTGAACATTGTGTTCAAACTTAAAGGACAAAGGGATGCAAACTCAATATGAAATAATAATTTCTCCAGAGTAACTTTTCTCTCAAAGTTGAATTCTCTCTCATTTCCATATCTCGAAATTGGCTTCTTTATAGACTTCAAAATGAAACTGAAGGGCCGATTTGGAATTTTTCCAGTATATGGAAGGCCAAGGATCAGAGATCTCCTACCGTGACATGGAAACTCGACATTTAATTTTGATTTTTTGCAACAATTCCTGATGTACACATGTTGTAGTGGAGAAACCTGCGTACATGCTTGCTGTATAAGGTGCAAGATGCATACAAGTGGAAAATTTTTATATTTTTGTCTCTGGATTTATCAATCAAGGAAAATGAGTTTGCATAGGGAAATGGAGTAAGGCCCTCTCTGCAAGATTGCATAAGGTGAGGCAAAGATTGCTCTAACACAAATAGAACATAAAACAATGTGTATGTACTCAATGAAGTCAAAGAAGAAGAAAAATGTATGAAACAAAATATGAGAGTGATATCCCTCTCACATTGTCAGTAAAGGAAAGAACAATCTTAAGGGGAGAAACCCTTTTCCATTGATGTCAAAGGGGGAGAATTTGCAGACAGATGAAGAATTGCAGACACAAGGAAAGTTGTAGATAAGGGGAGTATCATAATTGAATAAGGATTTCCATCAATGACAAAGGGTGAGATTTTTGGAAATATTGTTGTCATTGAAGTCAAAGATAGGGGGAGACTACAAATGTCCACAATAAATATTGCAAAATGGGGATTGTTGGAACATTGTTTTTGGATTTTTGATGCTCATTTTGAATACCCTATATTTGAAGGAATTTTTAACCCTATATACCTAGATAAAATGGGATAATAGTTTATATGCTTGGAAATATTATTATGATACCTTTCTAATTGTATATGGCATTCCCTATAAATCTCTAGGAATGGGCAGATATGATTTTTTCCATCTAAAAAACCAACCAAAAAATTTAGGTTGGCCCAACAAGTCTTTATAGGTCATCCCTAAAAGTGAGGAAAGAAATACTATAAATATAGGATAGATGTGTGCATCTGTAGTGAAACCAAGAAATATATCAAGTTTGAGGTGCACATAAGTGATCTGAGGTGCACTAAAGGAGTTGTGCCGTATTTTTTGGGATATAAAGGTGTGCAAGAGAATTTTGAGGAGTTTTTCTTGGGATTTTCTTGTTCTTAAGGTGTTCTTTGAAGGACTGAAGTTTTGTGATGTTGCAAAGTGAAATTTTATGAGGTTGTGATGGTTCAATATGGAATCATATTTTTGGAATGATGTTGTGAGGCTCACTAGGGCGTGAAGGCTAAATGTGACTAGGGTTTGAAGCTATGTCTAAAGTTTGAAGCATGCAGGTCAAGATAGAAGTACTCTGTGTCTAAAGATATTGGATTGGTGTCTACACCTATCTTGTTGAGTTGGTTCTCATGTGAGGGGATTGGTGTCTCTAGCAGGTTGGTGCTTGCAAATATTGTTACATTAGGTTGGTTCCTATAGGTGTTGTTGAGTTGGTGCTTAGGTGAGGAGATTGGTGTCTACAATAGGTTGGTTCCTACATCTTGATGAGTTGGTTCTCAGTTAAGGATATTGATTTATCTATTAGGTTGGTTCGTACAATATTTGTAACAATAGGTTGGTGCCTACAAACATTTATAAAGATAAATTTTATGGTTTTCTCTTGATTGGGTTTCCATGTTAAATTCTATGATTTGAGTTTATATGTGATTATTGTTTCTCATCTAATGAATGATTGATAAATGATTAAATAAAGTAAAAAGTATCTTATACTAATTCACACCCCCCCCATCAGTATAAGAATAAGTTCAACAAGTGGAATGAATAATATATACTCAAAGTGTTAAGCCCTAATATTGGCTCATTACCCCTTAATTGGGGCATATTAGATTAGTAATATTATTTTATTTATGTCGGATTTAGGACATTAGTTGTAATTTAGATTAGTAATGTTATTTTAATTATGTCAGCTTTAGGCCATTATACCTCCTAGTCTCCTATATATACCAAGGAGACATTTTCATTTTGAATCATCTTGTACTTGAACATTTAAGTGGGGTAAAAGGAG
>SNQJ01S0005394.1:16856-47868 GCA_010110895.2 Picea sitchensis | reverse complement strand
AACATCTTAGATCATGGAACAAAACAATCTTTGGGGACAACTTTCAGGGCTAGAGATATATTGAATATATAATGACATACATACACTTTTTTTTTTATCACCTATGGGAGATATGAATCCTTATCCTCTTAGGAGAAACAAATTTCATCTCATATAGACGAATAACAACAATATGAGGAGATCTAGTGGAGAAAAACATAGCATATTCAGTGGATCAAAGAAGGAGAACACAACACAAAATTATTCCATGAATCAATGATCTAGAGGAGGCATTCCAACCACATAAACGAACTTAATAATGGTCCAGTTAATAATCTAAGCTCCCATCAAGATATTCAACAAGATCTAGTAACATTTTTTAAATCTCTTCTCTCGAAGCCTCATTCAGATATCTTTGTTTCCATTCATTATATCACTAAACACATCCCTCGCTTGGTATTTGATGATCAAAATCCCAACCTCATGTGTCCTAATACCATATCAGAGGTTGAATATGTAACTATGGACATGCCACCTAGAAAATCACCTGGCTCAGATGGTGTCACCACCGATTTATTCCACCATTGTTGGTACACTGTTAAAAATGCGGTATGGGATCTAGTGGAAAAATTCCATTGAATATGTAGTATTATACATAATATAAACACAAAATTCCTAACTCTAATTACTAAAGAGGAGAAAGTGGTTGAGCCTATCCAATTCCAAACTATATCCCTCTGCAATGTTATATATAAAATCATTACCAAAGTTATCTCTTCCCGCCTTAAACCCCTCATGCATCTCCTTGTTTCCCCTAAACAATATGGTTATGTGGAAAGACATAAAATATTGGATATTATTATCCTAGAGAATGAAGTGGTGCATTCCTAGAAAACAACCAAAACTCCATGGATGTTGATTAAGCTGGATATGTAAAACGATTTTGACAAATTAAGCTGGAAATATATTCACTCAGTCCTCCTTTCTTTTGGATTTCACCCTTCTTGGTTCAACTAGACCATTTCTCTAATTTATTTATCCTTCTTCTCCATCCTACTCAATGGCTCCCCCTTGCAGCTCTTTAGTCCCTCACGTGGTATTTTTCATGACGATCCTCTCTCTCCCTTCATCTTCGTTTTGATGGCTGAAGGTCTTGGAAGAAGTGTCAAAGCAATTGTCAATTCTCATAAGATTCAAGGTCTCCATGTACATGATTCTAATATTTCAATATCTCACAACCAATTCATATATGACACCATGTTAATGGGAGTACCTCAATGGCTTTATGGAGGCTTATGGTACCTCCATTAATCATCTCAAGTCTCAATTTTTCTTCTTTAACATCCCTCTAGCTATTCATTTCCATGCTTCTCATATCATGGGATTTTCTCAGAGCTCCCTTCCATCCAAATACTTAGGCACCCTCCTCATATATTTTGTTGTTTTTAATTCCTCTTAGGAGGATATCCTCTCCAAACTAGATACAAATATTTCCAGTTGGACCTTTTGAGTCCTAGGGATGATTTTAGGGGCTAAATTTCGCCCTTGGGCTAATTTTCCAAGGGTTTTCCCAAAAATATTTCTTGTTCTAAAAATGATTCACTCAAATTCTATAGGATACAATTATTTTACCTTAATAATCACCAAAATGTTTTACAAACTATATAAAATCATTAGAAATTTGAATATTTTTACAAAAATATCGCCAAACATTTTATGTTGGAATATGAAGGATTAGTAAGATTCGCCAAGGTTTCTACATTTTAAAATAAATTTCCATCCTTAAAACCATCATTTCTTTTGACCCTCGATATTTGGTTGATGTATCATCCTTCTTAAAAAAATTCTCTAGGATATTCATCTTTACCTCTTCTTTTCCCTTGCTTCTCCCAAATGTATCCTCAAATCCATAAAAAATATTTAGTGGAATTTTCTTTGACAAGGATCTAACACGACTAGAAAATGGGACTTGGTAGCTGAGAACATTCTCTACTTTCCCAAATTAAAAGGAGGGTTAGGGATGAGACATCGTGATCTCCTCAATGCATTTTAAGGATTAAAACGTTGGTGATATTAGCTCTATGGAAAAGGGGAACTCTGGTGTGTTATCTAGAAAAGTAAATATTCCAAGGACATTAGTTCCCCAAGTCTAATATGAATGGTTGGAGATCATATTCGGCCCTTATTTGGAATATATCTTGGAAAAACAAATCTCTCATTCATCATCACAGTTTTTGGGAAATTTGTGATGGGAAGTTTGCACATTTTTGGGAAGATTCTTGGTAGAAGCTTCCCCTGCTTTAGGATAAACCCACCTTTATAATCCTCACATATATCCTCAAGGAATTTCATGGAAGAAACGTACACCAATACTTGAATACCTTTCCTATATCTTCAGGCTAGCAACATTGGTCATTTCCCATATCATATTCCCCTTCAAGACCAATCTACTTATTCTTCTCTAAAAAATGAGCTTCTCAATCATCACATCAATTTGAATAGCTCGGACAAACTCAAATGGACACATCCTAGGAGGAAATTTCAATATCAAAGAACCCTAATCTTTAGCAATCAAGCATGCATTGGTCCCCAAAGATGATATTTGGGTTAAAATATGGAAATCCAATTTATGGCCAAAACTTGCTACCTTTCTTTGGTTAAGAACTCATGGGAAAATCATAACCTAGCACCAACTGCTCTGCATAGGTTTTGAAGGCCTAGTTCTTTGTGTCATGTGCAAGAAGGAAGGGGAATATTGATATCACCTCCTTAACTCTTGTTCTTAAAGTGTGACCCTTTGGGACCAAGGGGTCACTCTTTTATGACATACCGATCACAATTCAGATAATGTAAAGATTATTGTTTCTTCATGGAATCATCATAGTTTTCTAAATCCAATTCTCAATCGAATATGGAAAATTTTCCTAGTATTTTTCCTCTGGGAAACTTGAAAGGAGAGAAATCATCACATATTTATAAACAAATGACAATTAACCCCTTTAACTTGGATAATAATTCGAAGGAATATCCTTGAAATAATCCAGTCTTCTCAATGGACCGAGGAGGACCCCAAATGAAATAATAAATAACATGTCATTCTTTCCAATTGGGATTTCAACCCCTGTTCATCTATAAAAGCCTCCATTTTGTGTCCTCCTAAAGCTTCCTCACCTCTTTCATGGTCTCTTCCCCCTTAAGATTTGTCTCTTCCCCCTTAATATTTCGCCAAGCTCAATTTTGATTTAAATTTGAAGGGAAACCCGTGACTTACTAGATATGGAGTCTTTCAAGACTCAAAGTGTCAAATCCTTGTGATCTATGCAGGAAACATGGGAATTACCTCCAACAATGCAACTGATATATGCGATCTTCTTCATGGTATGAAGTTCGCCAAAATGAAGAATTAATAGAAACTCATCGTTGAGGGGGACTCCTAACTTATCACCAACATGTTCATCAAAATCCAAAATATATCCTCTCCAAGTAAAATATCTTGCAATTGGCATTTAGAATAAATCTTAAACATTCTTCAATTTCCCTTTCAATACTGTTATAGCAAGATTTGACTCACCTTATGCAAACTTGCCCAGAATGCCTTTTTCTATTTCCTTATGTATACTTGAAGTCCCTTTTTGCAAATCCCAAATCTAAAAACAAAATTTTTCCACATATGCGTTCCCTAACTATTGTACAACATGTGTATATGCAGGTTTCACCATTACAACCCGCGTACATTAGGTTTTGTGACCAAAATTAAAAAATAGTATCGAGTTTCCATGTCACGTCATGGGATCCATGATCCTTGACCTTCCATATACTGGAAATGTTCTGACTCAACACTTCAGTTCCATTTGAAGGCTATAAATGGGCCATATCTGAGCTATGGAAAAGAGGAGAAGAATTCAACTTTGAGAGCAAAGTTACTCTAGAGAAATTATTCACTTCATATTGAGTTTGCATCCCTTTGTCCTTTTAAGTCTGAACCCATTGTTCAGCCCCCAAGCTCTTCCCTAATTGATTGAGAAAATTATTGTCTCTCTTATATGAGATTTCTTTTTGTGGAGTATTGAAGTGGTGTAGACCCAGCTGGAAGGGACTTAGTTTCTCGGTTCTGAACCGTGCCGACACAAAAGTTTGTAATTCATTCACTTCTGTGGATTACATTTTAATAGAAATACTCTTTTCTCGTCCAATTGATATCTTGCAAATATTTGAATTGTTATTCCATGGGCATATTTGTTATGAATGTTGATGGATTATGCTATTGAATATGCTAAATTTATATATTATCACCATATGCTTGCATTACTTGGTTCTTGAGGACAAGTTGCAAGTGTATTTCTTTGAGTCAAGTGCTCAATGGTGGACTTCATTGAACGTCTAGACGAGGTAGGCTCTTTATCTTGTCTTGTTAACATATTTTCTTATATCGCATACCTGAGATCAGAGTTTATTTATGCAGTCATTTCCGTCTATTGTGGTTTACCCCTAGCCATAGAGAGATTTTCCTTGTAACATAATTGGCGACCATACTGGAGATGGCATATTCTTTTCTTGGTTTGGAGTGTTTTTATCCTTTGATTTCTCTCGTTTATATTGAGTTTCTTATCATCTGATTGCTTGAAAACCTCTGTTCATTTTTAGTTTGAGTTTTTATCCTTATCCTTAAACTAGCAATTTTTTAACACATATACGTGGATTTTTACCTGAAAGTCACGTACATACGCTTTTTGTCCATCTGCAAGAGGCGTATATACGTATTTTTCTCCTGAACGGTCGTGTACATCATCCTTTTTTAATTGATTGTCGAGTTTGATTTTTGATGGGTAAGTTGGGATAGTTGTTGAGTCTTGTTGGGTCTTTGTTATGACTGTGAAGTGCTTGTAGAATGATAGGAACCCTCTCTTTGGTTGAATTTTTGAGTCGTGCCTTTATCATCATTCCTTTTATTGATTGTCCTTGCATCTTGGGTTGGGTGTTTTCTTCTTGATATCCTACTTGTTTTGTCTTTGTTTACATACAGTAGAATCTTTATATCAAGTCGTTGTTCAGTCCTTTCATTTTCATTCTTTTATATTGAAAATACAAAAATATTGAGCGTTTTACATTGTTGGCATTTGATCTTTTGGGTCCTTATCATTGATCTTAGTACATGTATAGAAAGGTTGCATCTTATTTGAAATTGCAGAACTAAATTGAAAATTGCATTTTGAAAAGATTATCATTTATTGGGAATTGAAGTTAGGACTTTGCATTTTATTCATATTCATTTATTTTACTTGCTGAGTCATAAAATCATTAGTTTCATGACCGCACCATTTTTAGTAAGCAAGGCCACTAAAATCAACGCCAATAATTTAAAATTGATTAGAAACGATTTTATTTTCTAGGGTGCACAAACTATCTTAGGATTTAGAGCCTTGGAATAACGTTTTGTGAGTAAACTTCTCTAGGGCTATTAAATCAACATATGTGTCTGACTAAGGGAGTGGTGAAATCCATTGTATAATTGGTTACATTTGGAGGCTCCTCTTACACCGGATTTAAGAACGAGGTCATGTAAGGTTGGTTGAGGGGATATCGCCCCAATACCTTCTTAGCATCAGATATATTTATGGAGATCTATTCATATATGGGGATCTTGCTAGTACCTTTACCTCTATGAGAGGTAGTGCTTCTAAGGTTTTAGTCTTTGTTACCCGACTCGTACGATAGACTTGACTTATGACTGTTCGCCTACACATCGGTTATATCATGGTTGTTTAGTTTCTTGACATAAGTACCACATAGGTTACTTGCAGGGGTTATTCTGTAGGTAACCTGGGTCAGATCAGGGTCAAACAACACACAACCTTTATGGAGGATTACCACACTAGGAGGAGCTGACCGACTGGCTGCTAATCCCACGAGGGCCCTTATAACTGATTCTGATACCTCTGAAATTTTGCAAGGAGTCTCAGGCCCCGCTTGGGTGAGGTATACCTACTTTAGGGAGGGAGGCCCCTTTCAACCACTTTATCTTGTTTGTGTGCATATTGGCCTTTTGTTTATTTTATTTTGGTTTGTTCCTTAATTACTAGTTGGCCTTAGGATTTTTTTTTTATATCTCGAGTCTTGAGTCATTGTAGAGCCAGACCATCTTCCCCTCAGGTATTGCCACTTGTTATAATTGCCACCGCATCTTGAGTCTTTTCCTTCTAAAAGGCGTAAATTTATCAAACGTGGTACACACACCTCCACTTACCAAACTCGTGATCATACAAGGATGAGTACTAAATTGAGTCATAAAGATATTATGAATACTTCAACTCCCATACCTACTATAGTTAACGATACTCCTTATACACCTTCAACCACAATGGTTGTAGTGTCAGAGGTTCCTATCATCACTCTTGTTCATCCTATAGTGAATACTCAACCTATAACCACGAACCCTTTTGGGCCCCTTTGTCATTTGGCAGGATACAATATTCAGTTCATCCCTACGACCTCTAACCCTTTTTCTTATCGTATGTCGAATTTCACATCGCATTTTTCATCCTCCATCCCAACATCTAGTCTGAATACGAGTATTTGACTTGGGGGCATGGCTCCTCCACATACTCCATTTTCGTTTGGTGGTGCTCATATCCCACAAATGAATCCTAAAGTTGGAGGCCTTCCTCCTTTTCACCCTGGGTCTAATCTTGGTCCTAATTCTCCTAGATGAAGTAACCAACCTGATCGACAAGAGATTAATTACGATCCATCCTTTACACCTACCTCCTCTATACCAATTCTGACCAACATGTTTGGCATGAAGAATCCACCTCTATCCTCCAGATTCACACCTGAAGGAGGTCAGTTTCATACTTTGGGCAACCCCCAACCCAGAGCCACTCCAGCTGGGGGAAATTTTTACAACCCTCATCATAAAATTCCTACTAGAATGGTTCCTAACCAACCCCTCATGAATTAGTTTGGAGGAGGGTCTTACAATCCCAGACAGGGCCATGGTGCATACCATAACCATGGATGGGTTGTGATTCCCCAAAAACAATCTTTCTAGGGATCTTGGGGCTAGATGCTGCAACCCCGTCTCCCTTTTTTGGCCACGCTCAATCTACTAGACTTGTCTAAATTGATGAATGACCATGCATGTCATGATCCAACATGGCCCCCTGTCCCCACCAAGCTTCCTTCAGATATTTCAAAATTTGAAGGAAAGACTGGTGAATATCCTGGTGATCACATCACTACTTTTCACCTTTGGTTCTCTTCGAACTCCCTTAACAATGATTCTATTCATTTAAAATTGTTTCAACGCACCCTCACAGAGGTCGCCGTGAAATGGTATGTAGAACTACCAAGGGTGATATACATAACTTTTAATTAGATGGTTTTAGTCTTCCTCAACCACTTCCAACTTCCAGTTTGTTGTGATGTTGGCATAAAACTTCTATCGTCCTTCGGTCAGGACAAAGCCACCCATATCTCAGATCAAATCTAGGAGTGGCGTAGACAGAAGAGGTTGATCAAGGCCTACATACCCTTGTAATTCCTGCTAGAGTGGTTCCTTAAGTATATATATCCTTATATTTCAAAGGATGTTTATACATTCGGGTTTACATATAAGGAAGAAGCGATTTTTAAAGCCTATCAGTTAGATCTTATATATGCTCATTCTGGGATGTTATATGATATTCTTCCAGATGCACCAATGTTAAGAACCAAATATCAATATAGCATAAAAAAACCTCAGAATAAGTACTCAATGCCTTGAAAAAGAGAGAAATTCAAATAATAAGCCTCTTTGAGGGGGAAACCTCCTAATACGCCACATAAAATTTCCAAGTACAAGATGATTCCAAATGAAAAAGTCTCCTTGGTATATATAGGAGACTAGGAGGTACAATTACAACTAATGGACCCAAGCTGACATAAATAAAATTACATTACTAATGTAATATTCCCCAATTAAGGGGTAATGTGCCACTATTTGGGTATTAACATGCCCCTTCCCTTTAGACAAGTGTTGTCTGCAATGCTTGAGTAATTCTGGATGCTTTTGTATAAAAGACTAATCTTCTCAAGTGGAATCTTTAGCAGGAAGTTTCCTCTACTTAATGAGATACTCTAAAATGGATCTATTCCTGATCCAGATTTTATGAGCAGAATGAAATGACTACATATTATTAGTAGGTTCTTAACACAAAATAACAAAGATACAACAAAACTAGTTTTCTATTCAATAAGGAAATAAGTTGAAACTGTAAAATGCAGCGGAAACAAGCTTGCTGGAATTGTGGCGGCTTATCTTTGAGAAGAGATGTGACAACTGTGCTCATTCACAAGAATATGGTTACAATGAGGCTCTCAAGGAATTTTTACAATAAAAACGAATTTCAAAAACCCTATACATCTAAAAACCTAACCCTAGGAGATGAAGCGCCAAAATTCATGTGGGCCCCGTTTGGGTAAGTCAGTACATCAACTTCCCGTGGTCATAACTTTTGCATACGATCTTTGTTTGACGCGCTCAATACCTCGTTAGAAATATCTATTTGAGGACTACAACTTTTTTGTGAGAAACATCGAAGAAACTTCCATGTTTCTCCACGTTTTCCCCAAAAAATGTCGTTTAGGGCCTCAAAACAGCTCTAGAAGTTTGAGGACCCGAAAAACTGCTAAAAATAGTAAATTATCAAAATTGCCAGAAAACTGTTTTGTGCCAGTTGGAAAAGGTGGGTGGCCACCGATATCCACCAGGATCAATCCTCCCTCCTTAAAAAAGAATGGTCTCCATTGCTTTGATTTCCCCCATTAGATGAGGAAATTTCTGCCAAATTTGGCCTCGGGTGAGCCACTTGCCTTAGTGCAGGAGCTGCCCTGCTTTGACGAATCGATAAAGTTGGATCCTTTGCTGTCGTGTGCCCTTGATCTTTGTGTCCACAATCTGATCACTAGATTATTTTTATATGCAGTCAAGGTTGAGCTTTGTTGGTGTCAGTTGTTCTGCTACTTCTTAGGTGTCCAATAATGGTGGGAAATAAGGGCGAAGGAGATCCACATTGAACACTCGGTGCAGACCAAGGAAAGGAGGAATGTTGAGCTCAAAATAATTATCCCCCATGACCTTGGTGATGGTGTATGGACCATAACGGAGTGGGCGAAGCTTCCGATGGGGTCCTATAAGGTGTTCTTTCTGCAAGTGCAACCAAACTTTGTTTCCCACCTGAAACTTATGTGGCACCCAATGTTGATCATGGCACTGCTTGTACTTGTCATTGGACTTTTGTAGGATATCCTGAACCTGTTGGCAGATGTGATTGATCTACTCAATGAACCGGGTGGCTTTGTCAGCTTCAGTTGGAGCAGGAGATGAGTCGGTCGAGGTGACCACAAGGGGAAGTGCAACATCTATGGGACTCAATGGTTGGAATCCCAACCCAACCTGAAAGGGGTTGTGGCTGGTTGAGCTATGCATGGCTCAGTTGTAGCTATGATGGACATAGGGAAGGATCTCATCCCATGTGTGAGGGTGCTTTGTGTTAGAACTATAAGTCACACTCGGATTGCATAGAAGGTAAGCCCAGTACCCATTAGTTTATACAATAAATGTAAATGAGTTTTAAGAGGCCAAATGGAGAAGGATCAATGAAAATAACGTTCTAACTCAGAAATATAGACTGGTATGTGCAAGAAATTGAGGTCTTGGATCAAATTTAGTCAGTAAGTTGGAGTAAAGGTGAGTAGGAGGAGGAATTTGGTGAGAAAAGTGTAGAGGTATGTTGTGAACATGAGGCCTTCCAGCATCCTAAGGAAGAAAAACTTAAACACAAGATCCTCTTGGATTCAAATTTCAAGGAAACTGAAGGAAATCATAACAACATTATAATCAAACAATCAACATAATACAGTCACAACAATCAATGTGAATTAGTCAATCATGAACTCTCTCAGTATCAAAGGCAAATAATATGGAGTAAGAAAGATGACTTAGATTAATCAATAAGTCTCAAATCAAGACATAACCAAAGAACCAATTTTCTTCATCAAAATATTACAATAAGAGGAAGCCTAGCTCAATAATTCCACCTTAACAAAATATCAAAATTGCCTATATATACTAAAAATGATGCAACCACTAGGAATGTGATTGGACCCTTGCATTCAAAGTTTCCAATCGACGCCTACTTTGTCAGCCTATGCATGCCTTCTTATGTCAGATGTGAGCCCGAATTAGTTATGCTCTTTGTAGGAAAATTCATCCCTCGGGAAACTTCAGATTGACAATCTCCCCCCATGGCCATTCTTAGTATGCTTTCCATTTATGGGGTGAGACGAGGTCTCAAATTCCACCCCCATTTTCATTAACTACCTTCATCGGTATCAGGACGAGGCCTAACACCCATGAATGTTCCAGGGAGTGCCCACGACTTCTTCGAATCAATACCAGTGCCTCGAGGCCAGGTAGATCTTCTTCTGTGACCAATACGGGCGCTTTTGGCCTTTGGCACAACTCCTCTCCATCACTTCGTCCTGCATACGACCTCGGGCCATAACTTGGTGCTCATATCCAAAGGAACTTCATGATTTTGTCCTTCAAAAACATAAATCATGCTCCATGCTAAAACCTTTGATTCATGAAACCGCAAATTCTCGGATATGGTGCCATGCGTCCCTCTGAATCAGATGACTCCTGCTAATTTTGGGCTTTGGGACTTTGGGGCCTTCAGGACTTCGACACTTTTCTCATTGTAAAACTCTTGAAGTAAAAATCCCATAGTGACAACTCTAATGATGTGTAGCATTCTGTATTTGGATGGTTGAGATCCACTTTGGGTCTCCGGGCTCCGGGAAAACCAAAGCTCAAATCTCACTTACTCTTCCCCGCGCTTTTACCCAGAGCTGTCGATCTATTGACACGTGGCTCTTGTTGATCAATGAATCAGATTCACTTTGAGCCTTAGAAACTTCGGGCACTTCAAGACTTTTTCCACTTCGACACTTTGCAATGTTTAAATCCCACAATTCTCTGGAGTGCCGAACTCTGAAGTGAGGGATTTGCCTCCACGCGTTCTCAACTTTTGATGGATCATATTATTTCAAGAATTTGGACTTTGTATCTTCGGGAATTCCACACACTTGTCGCTTCAAAAATCCCAAATCTTCTTTCCCCAAACACTTGGATCAACTGCCACATTTCCCTTTAAAGATTAATGACTCATGCTCTCTTCGGGCCTTTTGCTCCAGCGCTATACTTTGCACAACTCTAAGATTTTGAATGCCCGCGAGCTGCTAATATAAAATTCACATGGAATTCCCAACATTGAAAGTTGAACCTACCCTTTTGCTTGATTCAGGTCTAGAACAGACCGCTCTGAGTGTCGCACTTTGAGTCCGCGGCTATGGTCTATGTAAACAAAGACTTGGATCACTGGATAGGGGCTTGGGAAAAAAATAGGAAAAGTTATTGAAACAAAAAGATATGGGTGTTCATCTTTAGAGGAAAAAAGAAAGGCTTCGGGCCGAGACTTTTTCAGGTAAGACATCAAGGAAAACCAGGTCTCTTAAATAAAAAGGAGCGAACAAAACTGACTTTACCAGTCGAAGGGAAAACTTTAAGACATGACCCACGAAAGAGAGAAAGATAGGGAAATGATACATTCTTAGGTATTCACAACAGACCCATATGACTCTTGAAAACCCTATGTGATAACATTTGGCTCCACAGGGGATTAGATGCTCCCTCCAAGCTTCCAAGAACATGCAGTTCTAGTGCCTTAGTTGTTGGTCTATGGAGTCTAGCTCAAAACTTTCATTGAAGAAAATGGGGAGATATGTACACTATTGTACTAAAATGAAAAAAAAAACACATGGGCTCTAGAAGTAGCTTATTTATGTACAATCATAGGCTAACTGACTTTTACAACGCACTAAGTGAAAGAAAACTTCCACCATAGCCACCCAAATTGTATGGTAATATAAATCTTCTTCACTTCACTGCAGATGATCCATAAAAATCTAGGAAGGTATGACAACAAAACAAGAACATGGATTGGAACACTGACCATACCCCCAAATGATGATAAGATGAATAATTCTTCAGGCTTCAATTCTTTTGGAAAACACAGCTCTATATATAACCCCACAGGGTCACAAAATTTGTGATCAGGAAATCTCAACTGGTAATAAATTAAATATTTTCCTTCATTGTGGCTCACCCATCGTTCGATGTTCTCAGGTGGGTAGAGAGATGATACGGGTCGACTGATCCCAGGTGATATTTGCTCATTTACAGGTCCTGGACAAGAGATAAACTGCCCACTTATTTCCTTCTTTACATGCTGCTCTGTGTCTTTTGTGGGTCTAGGATGGATGATTTCCACCCAATACTTTTCCTTAATGAATAAAGGAAAAGGCTCTATAGTTTGCTCTTGGAAATATTTCATGAAACCATACTCACTTGTGAGTATCGGTGAAATAATTCCATTTGAAAATTTCAGAAAATCTGAAACATACGACTCCATGTATATGGCCACAGGATCATAAATAACAGGACATAAATCTGGCTGCTTGAGAGGACTAGGCTTCTGCTCTGTAAATGCCTCTCTTCTTGCAAATAAATGACCTCCTTATTCTTTCGAATCTAATCTTGATCACCGAAAATTGCAGTCTCTCCTTCATAAGAATGATCATAAGATAATGGTACAGCAGGATTTAAAGCATCACAACTATGATCAACCAAGAACATATAGTTATCTATGCAATCAACCACTACATCATGCTAAAATGTTCTAAAAAATGATCATAAGATTGATATGAATTCCTTCCCATAGACAAATCTGCAACTATTAAAGGATCTTATTCCAAATGTGAATCACACCCACTTCCTCATTATTGTTCCATATATGAATTATACTCACTATCGTATTGCTCGGAATCTGAAACATATTGACATTATTCTTGCTTATGCACATGCAATTCTTCAAGACATGCTTGCATATGAACCCCCCTACTAGCCCTTATGTTCTCTCTGACTTCTTCAACATTTTCAAACAAGTGTCTTAAGGATGAAGATTTCCTTTCTCTCAAAAGGACAAGCTGTGGATGCTGAGCCATGACATAGTACACCATGGAAGCAGTCTCTGTGGGTCTGATCTCCACAGGCATACTATGCTAAACACTATAAAACCTCTTGTTGAAAATGTACAAGTCTTCCTCTTCCCCTCTCCTCAAGTCATTAAACTCAAACCTGTACTGATCAAGGGACTTGTTCTCACCCCAAGACTTTAAAAAAGCTTTATATAGCTCGATCCAAGAACAAATAGAATCGACTCCCAATCATTTAAACCACACAACAACATCCCCAAACAAAGAATGTGAGAACAACCTCATGAACAATCTCAAACAAATCAACAAATTTCTCAAAGGCCTCCAAGTGCCTCTCAGCTGTAACATGATCCTCCTAGAAAACCGAGGAAGATACTCAAAGGAATAAAGAAGATAAGGATGAAGGTCAAGTGGCAGCCTTCTAATCTTAGCTTGAAAACTGGTGGGTTGAATATGAGGTTTAACAAGAATATGGACAGGCTCTATAGTAATAATGGAAGACAATGAGATCTGAGAAGGCTTTGAATCATTTTCAACCCCCTCAAGGCTACAAGGGTGATCAATTTCACGAGGAAATCCAATACAAATCTCACTTTTATGAATAGGCTGAGGAGAAGACACGCGATCAACATATACAACACAAGAAGAGGGCATGCCTTCTTCTTCGAAGGATGGATAAATAAAGTAAGGCTTATTATCATCTGAATAGACAAAGCAGAGGATAATCCTTTTTATATGTAAAGGGAAAGAGAGAAATGAGTTGATAAAGAAAAACAAGATTTCATGAAGAAAGCTCATAAACTGATACCTAGTATTCCCCTTTGGTATGGTCATGTTTTTGTCAACAGGGTTCTCCCCAGTGGATTCTTTGATTGTGGAGTCGCCAGGTGAAAACTGAAATCTTCAATGGTTATAATATCTGATGCACCTTCAGAATCAAAAGCTCTTTGTCATTCTATCCTAGGGAAATGTCTTCAATTCGTTCCCCAACAACAACACCAAGAAATGTTAGCACTAGAATTCACCCTCAAATTTCATAGAAGGTAATCCGGGTACCCATCAATTTATATAGTAAATGTAAATGATTTTTATGAGGCAAAATGGAGAAGACTCAATGAAAATAACATTCTAACACAAAAATCTGGACTAGTATGCACAAGCAATTGAGGTCTTGGATCAAATTCAGTCTATAAGTTGGAGTAAAGGTGAGTAGGAGGAATACTTTGGTGAGAAAATTGTAGAGGTATTCTATGAACATCAGGCCTTCCAACAGCCTAAGGAAGCAAAACATAAACAGAAGATCCTCTTGGATTCAAATTTCAAGGAAACTAAAAGAAATCATAACAACATTATAATCAAACTTTCATCATAATCCAATCACAACAATCCATGTGAATCAGTCAATCATGAACTCTCTTAGTATCAGAGGCAAACAGGATGGAGTAAGAAAGATGACTTATATTAATAGATAAGTCTCAAATCAAGACATAACCAAAGAACCAGTGTTCTTCATCAAAATGTTACAATAGCTGGGAACCTAGCTCAACCATTCCACCTTAACAAAGTATCAAAACTTCCTATATATACTAAAAATGTTGCAATCACCAGGAATGTGATTGGATCCTTGCATTCAAATTTTCCAGCCGGCGCCTACTCTGTCAACCCATGCAGGCCTTCTTATGTCAGATGGGAGCCTATCTTAGTTATGTTCTTTGCAGGAAAATTCGTCCCTCGAGAAACTTTGGATTGACAATCTCCCCCCACGACCATTATCAGTATGCTTTCCATTTATGGTGTGAGGCGAGGTCTCAACTGTTGCCCCCATTTCCATTAACTACCTTCATTCGGATCGGGATGAGACCTAACACCCATGAATATTCTAGGTGGTGCCCATGACTTCTTCGAGTCAATCCCGATGCCTTGAGGCCATGTAGATCTTCTTTTGTGACTAATACAGGCACTTTCGGCCTTTGGCTCAGCTTCTCTCCATGGCTCCATCCTGCATGTGACCTCAGGCCATAACTTGGCACTCATATCCAAAGGTGCTTCAGGATTTCATCCTTCGCAAAATTACACCTTTCTCCATGCTAACACTTCTGATTCGTGAAACCGTGAATTCTCGGATTTGGTGCCACGTGTCCCTTTGAATTGGACGACTCCTACTGATTTCAGGCTTCAGGAATTCGGACCTTCGGGTCTTCAAGACTTCGAGGTCTTCAGGATTTAGAAAATTTTCTCATTTTAAAACTCTCAAAGTAAAAATCCCATAGTGACATCTCTGATGATGCATGACATTCTGTATTTGGACGACCAAGATCCACTTTGGGTCTCCGGGCTCCGAGAAAACCAAAGCTCAAATCTCGCTTACTCGTCCATGCACTTTTACCCAGAGTTGTCGATCTATTGACACATGGCTCTTGCTGATGAATGGCTCATATTCACTTCAGGCCTTTGGGACTTTGGGTACTTCGGAACTTTGGGTACTTCGGGACTTTAGCCACTTCGACACTTTTCAATGTTTAACTCCCATAATTATCTGAAGTGCCAAACTCCAAAGCAAGGGATCTGCCTCCATGTGTTCTTAACTTTTGATGGCTCAAATTATTTCATGAATTCAGGCTTCATCTCTTCAGGAATTCCACACACTTCTCACTTCGAAACTCCCAAAGATTATTTCCCTGAACACTTCGATCAACTACCACCTCTCCCTTTAAATATCAACAACTCATGCTCTCTTCGGGCCTTTTTCTCTTGCGCTATACTTCGCGCAACTTTAATATTTCGAACGCATATGAGACACTAATCTAAACTCCACATGGAATTCCCACCGTTTAAAGATGAACCTGCCTTTTTTCTTCATTTGAGTCCAAAACGGACTGCTCTGAGTGTCACGCTTTGAGCCCATGGCTGCGACCTGTGTAAACAACGACTTGGATGACTAGATAGGGGCTTGGGAAAACAACACGATGAGTGATTTAAACAAAAGGATATGGGTGTTCATCTTTATAGGAAAACAAAAAGGCTTTGGGCCGAGACTTTTTCAGGTAAGGAATCAAGGAAAACTAGGTCTTTTAAACAAAAAGGGGTGAACAAAATTGACTTTACCAGTCGAAGGGAAAACTTTAAGATACGACTCACGAAAGAGAGAAATAAAGGGAAAGGATATAGACTTAGGTATTCATAACAGACCCATATGACTCTTGAAAACTCTATGTGATAACACTTTGAATTATACATGTGAAGGATATGCACAATCATTCGATTTAGGACCTCGGTTTGGCCATTTTTCTGGGGGTGGAAGGTCATGGATTTGGTGAACTTGGTGTCCAGCAATGACCAGAGGCTCGACTAGAATGTGATGAGAAATCAACAGTACCAATCTGAGACAATGGTTTGTGGGATTCCAAAATGTACCCAAACTCGTTCAAAGAAGAGCTTGGTAGTGGCCTCTACTATGATGCTCTTCTTGTAGGCAACCAAAATCACCATCTTAGAAAAGTGATCAACAACCACAAAAAAACAGTCATTTCCCCACTTGGTGGATGAGAGGCCTGACATGTAGTATATTGAGATGGATTCCCATGTCTTGTCAGGAGTAGGAAGAGGGGTGTACAGGCCCTATTTCTTAGTGTTCGGTTTGGCAATAACATAGGCAGTGTAAGACCTGATATATCCTGTCGAAGTTTTGACCAGTAGAAATGTTTCTATAGCATCGCCACTATATTTTCGATGCCGAAGTGTCCTGCCACCCAATTGTAGTGGGATTCCCAGATCATCTTCGCTCACTTTCTTAATGGAACATAGATATGGCCCAATCGACACAACAACCCATCCTGAAGATGGAAATTATCAACAATTGCGTTTGCACCCAACATTTGGTAGGTGGTGGCGAAGTTTGGGTCTATCTCATAGAATTGGGGGCATCTAGAGGTCTCATGGCCACAAGAGTCTAGCACCGTGGTGACTGTCGCGACTGGCAGCCTGCTAAGGCAATCAATGACGTGGTTGGTGCTTCCTATTTTATACTTGATGTCGAGGTGGAATTGCTGCAAGTATGTGTACCACTTTTGATGGAGGTCATTCTGCAATTTTCCTTGTGTATGCATGAACTACCATGGCTTATGATCAGTTTGGATGATTGTCTCCTTTCCAAGAATGTAATGTCTAAAATGGCAGTAGGATTGCACAATGGAGTACATTTGTTTGTCGTAAGTTGGGTACTTATGGAAAACATCTGATAGTGTCTCACTATGATAGGCCATGGGGTGGCATTTCTGAGTGAGACCGACGCCCACAACATAGTCTAAAGAATCTGTCTCGATCTCAAAGGGCTAATGCAGGTATGGTAGTGAAAGTACTACGGCTGAGCACAAGTGCTCCTTCAAATCATCGAACACTAGTTGTTGGGACCGACCCCACACAAATGTCTCCTTACCACCACCCTTGGTTATTGGCTAAGGGCCCATGCAATATGGGAGAATCCCAACACGAACCTGTAGTAGAAATTGGTAAGGCCCAAGAAGCTCCGAAGATCAGTGAGTGTGGTTGGGGTTGGTTAGGCATGGATGACTTAGATCTTGGATGGATCCACATGTATGCCATGATGATAAATGATGTAGCCTAGGTAATGGACCTTGTCCATGCCGAAGGAGCATTTTTCCAAGTTGGTGTATAGCTTGTGCTACCACAGGGTGTGCAAAACCTGATGAATATGCTACAAGTGTTCGACCCAAGTCTTTTTGTAAATGAGAATGTCATCTAGATACACCACTACAAAAGTATTGGTGAATGGTCGCATGATATCATCCATCATCCTCATGAAAGTGGTTGGAGCATTTGTCAAACCAAATGGCATGACCAACCATTCGAAAAGGCCTTCCTTTGACTTGAAGGTGGTCTTCCATACATCTGTTTGTTCTATCGGGACATGGTGGTAGCTAGACTTCATATCAATCTTACTAAAGTATTTTCCCTTTGTTATTTGATCAAGGAGGTCGTCGATTCGGGGAATCATGTATCGATTTATAACTGTGATTTTATTCAGAGCTCGGTAATCAATGCAGAGTTACTAGGTTCCATCTTTATTCTATACCAGCACGATTGGGATCCCACAAGGTGATGAGATAGGATGGATGTGCCCCTTGTGGAGTAGTTCTCAGATCTGTCGCTTGATATTCTCATTCTCTAACAGAGAGTGGCGATAGACTGGCCCATTGGGCAGTGGTGCATCAGGGATCAAATTGATGGGGTGCTTGACCTAGCAGTGTAGAGGTACCCCAGTAGGTGAGGAGAAGATATCCGAGTATTCTTCCACAACCTTATCTACTTTCTTCTTCTATGTGGAGAGGTCAACCGAAGAGACCCTAGATGTGGATGTGATCTTTCGTTCATTCTGAGAGAGAATTATGAAGAAGAAAAACTTCTCTATATGAGATATGACCTTCCCACATTGCTTAGTAGAGATCAAGAAAATAGGACTAGGTGGGACTACCTCGGGTATCATGTACAATTTCCTGTTCAAAGTAATAATAACACTACGAGGACTAGACTCATATACAACATGTCATTTCCATAAATAAGGTTGGCCCAAAAGAACATCACAAAATTTGATAGGAGAAACATCACACAATAACTCGCCTTTGAAGGGCTTGATGTCATATGACAACCAACACTGTTGGCTGAAGTGGAGATCGCTTCCTTGGCGGAGCCATCCAATGGTGTAGGGTTATGGGTGTGGTGTTGTCAGCAAAGCCATCCACTTAACGACCTTTGCTGAGATGAGGTTCTTCTGGCTACCACTATCAACGATGAAGTGCAGCGGGGTGCCTTTTACCCACATCTGTGAATGGAAGAGGTTCTCTCCTTCTTTTGGCTCGTCTGATTTACCAGGCTAGAGCTTGGTGGTAGAAACGGTGGCACTGGGTTCCACATCAATGATCCACCTCCCCCTTTTTGGTTCTGACTCAGAGTCAGAACCCGAATCTAATTCATAGGCCTTAACTTCGGCCACCAACCACTGCTTTGAGAGTCATTCAACAGTGTTATGCCAAGGGCTCTTATGGAAGTTGCACCACTTCCCGGTATATTTCTTTGTCTTTCTGATGTCCTTCTTTTCTTACGGCTTGGACTGGTTTTCCTGATACTATCCATATTTTCTCTTTCCTTTGTTCTGTGGTTCGGGGCCACCCTTTCCTAGATTTTTTTGTCCGAGGTTCCCAAGACCAAATTGTCGCGTCTTTTGTTTGAGCTTCTGCTTGTTTTTTATGACATATCGGTAGGTATCGCCCAAGGATGAGATGTCTAGAAATTCCATTTTATTCTAGATGTATCTATGTAGAGCACCGTGATACTTGAGCACCAAATTTCATTCTAAATCTTTGATACCCAGCTTGGTGCACAAGGTATGGTTGATATTTGTGAAATATGGCACTGCTTGGTCTCTTTCTTGCTACAGTGTGGTCCATTTGGTATACAAGTTTTCATAACTTCTAACAGGGTAGTATTGTTCCTTAATAGCATCCCTGGAGGATTCCCAGGTGGTCATGAATTTAAATAATAAGGGTTCATCTATTTCCTTTTGTTCACAGAAAGTTTCCCACCAATATTTGACATGGGGAACGACTTTGAGAAGCGCAAAAGTAATATTTTCTCTATTTGAAAAGTTATGGACAAAAAAATACCCTTCTATTAGATTCAACCACTTGTATACAACATATGTGTCTATATGAAATTCAAATATAGGAATATCGAATTTTATTTGTACCTTGAAGGGGGCAGCACCTCCTCTCAAAGAATATGCATCACTTGTTGGTATCTGCCGAAGAATTTGAGTGAAACGATCCATCATCTCGTTCCTTTGTTGCATGAGGGATTCATCAAGCAACATTTTGAAAGGATATCCTGTCTTTTCATCTCTATTTTCTCTTACCATGAGAGGTCACTTGGTCGTGCGAGAGCTTTTGTCCTCAAGATAAGCAAGATTGAGACCCAACTCTTTGTACTCTGACCTCGTTGGGGACATACATTAAGACGAAAAGGAGAATACCACTTTGATACCACTGATCCATATTTTATGAGAAGAACAAAATGAATACAGATTATTAAAAGGTGCTTAACACAAAATAACAGAGATACAGTAAAACTGGTTTTCTATTCAATAAGGAAATAAGCTAAAACTATAAAATGCAGCGAAAAAAAGCTTGCTGGAATGGTGGTGGCTTATCTCTGAGAAGAGATGTGACGGCTGCCCTCATTCACAAGAAGATGGTTACAATGAGGATCTCAAGGCATTTTTACAATAAACAAGAATGTCAAAAACCCTAGACATCCAAAAGCCTAACCCTAGGAGATGAAGCGCCAAAAGTCATGTGGGCCATGTTTGGGTAAGTCGGTACATCAACTTCTCAGGGTCGTAACTTTTGCATACGATCTCCATTTGACACGCACAATACCTCGTTATAAAGATCTATTGGAGGACTACAACTTTTGTGTGAGAAACATCAACGGAACTTTCATCTTTCTCCCCAATTTCCCCAAAAAACGTTGTTTAGGGCCTCAAAATGGCTTCGGAAGTTTTAGGACCTGAAAAATTGCTAAAAATAGTAAATTACCAAAATTGTTAGAAAACTGTTTTGAGGCAGTAGGAAAAGGTGGGTGGCCACCGATATTCACTTGGATCAATTCCTCAGCTAGCGAATTCTTGTTTCAGTGATGGCTTCAGGATCCAATTCGAGTTTTCCTTCCTCGTCAAGTCCTGGAAATATAGTTTGAATTGGGATCTTGTCACCTATAACCTTCTTTAAGCATGGAACATGGAAAACTAGGTGTACTCGTGAGGATGCATGCAACTCCAATTTTTATTCCATAGTACCATTCTTTTGCAACACCTGATAAGGACCATAGGACATCTGTTTGTATGGTTGTAGTCTTAAAAACACCCAATCCCCTACTTCAAAACTTCTTTCACTACGATGTTGATCTTCTTATTGTTTCATGCGATTCTATGCCATGGTCAAGTTTTCCTTTAAGATTTGGAGAAATTGTTGTTGATGCTTGATGTGATCTTCCACTGCTTGAACCTTAGATTTTTATTTTAGAGAATAAGTGATGGAAGGAGGTTGGTATCCATAGAGTTCCATAAATGGTGTTCTTTTTGTTGTAGTATGAAAGGAAGTGTTATACCACCATTCTTCCAAGGGTAACCATTTGAACCATTGTGTTTGTTTATCATAGATAAAGCAACGAAGATAGCCTTTCAGAAATTTGTTCACTATCTCAGTTTACCCATCAGATTGAGGATGATAGGATGAGCTATGAGCCAATTGAGTACCCAAACAAGAAAATAATTTTGTCCAAAAATGTCCAGTGAAGATAGGATCCCTGTCACTTACAATAATGTTTGGGATTCCATGTATTTTTTGAACTGTCTCTATGAATGCGGTGGAAACTGTACTGGCTTTGAAAGGATGAGAGAGTGCACACAAGCATGTGTACTTGGTCATTCTATCAACAATCACCATGATGACACTCTTTCCTTCAGACTTCAGTAACTCTATGATGAAATCCATGGAAACCTCCTCCCAAGACTGACTTGGGATGGCTAATGGTTTTAAAAGACCTGGGGTCTTAATTGTTTCCACCTTATTTTGTTGGAAAACCAAATATTATGCTATATACGTTTGAACATCAGTTTTATGGCCATCCCAAAAAAATTCCTTATTGACCCTATAGTAGGTTTTCAAAAATCTTGAGTGCCCTCCTATCAGAGAGGTGTGCAATTCCAATAGTAAATTTTGTTTGAGTTGGGAGTTCTTACATAAATATAAGTGATATTTGTACCACAATGAATCATTTTCCATGTAAATGTATCTGAAGCACTGGAATCCTGTTGCAACCTTTGACTAAGATTCCACACATTTTCATCATTCTTCCATTCATCACTCGCTTCTATTATTCAATCGGTTTGGATGATCGAGATAGCACAAAGAAATGCCTCAACATCTTCATCGTTTCTTGAGAGTGCATCTGCCACACCATTTTTCTTCCATTTTTATAGATGATATCAAAATCATAACCCATTATCCTGGTCACCCATTTTTGTTGTTCTTCTGAAGATAGTCTTTGTTCCAAGAAGTATCTAAGACTATCATGATCTGTTTTGACCTTGAAGTGCCTACCTATTAGGTAAGGGCACCATTTTTTCAATGCATGTAGTATTTCCATAATTTCCTTCTCATAAATGGGTTTGTGTAAGTCCTTTCCCTTGAGTGGCCGACTTTCAAAAGACAAGTTTCTTCCTTCTTGCATTAGGACAATACCAATGCCATTTCCCGAGGCATCAAATTCCACAATAAAGGTTTTTGCGAAGTTTGGTGTGGTCAAGACAGGAGCTTTACACATCACCTCTTTAAGTTGTTCAAAATATTTAGTTTCCTCTAGAGTCCATGAAAATGCATCCTCCTTAGTTAGTGATTTTAAAGGTGATTCTAGTCTCCCATAGTTCTGAACAAACTTACGGTAGTAACCTATTAAACCCAAAAATAATCTAATATTCTTCAATGTTTTGGGAATTGACCAGTCCATCATGGCCTTAATCTTGTTAGCGTCTACCTTTTGTTATAACCCTAAATTGCACCACACATGATTACCTGGCATCAGGCCAACTCATATCCCTTATTTTCCAAAGAACTATTGAACAACTCTTTGAAAATCCTCTTGTATAAAGGCCCATGCACCCTAATCCATTACTGCATGCGTGTACATGCTGGCTGATGCAAAATAGCCCACGTGGACCGACAAAATCATGAAAAAAGGAAAGTTGCCGATGGAACAGAAAGATATGGGTGAGTTAACTGAAACTCCTGGCTATGCATGGCCGAGGGTTCATCCAAATACCTAGCTCCTTCTAGCCTATAAAAGAAGGGGTAGGGGTCCCATTTGGAAGAGGAAAAATATAGCAAAGAAACTCTTCCCATTTACGTATTCCCATTGTCCCAACCCTTTAGCCTTTCCTTGTGCCAAAGGAGATTCAAGGCAAAGAAATTGAAGGATAGAAGAAGAGGAGCTTGGGATCAGGTTCAAGGAACGGTGGCCGGTCTCAATTTTTGTAAGTTGACTCATTCTAAGTAATAAAGAGAATGATTTTCCTATCCCAATTCATGAACTGTTTATAGTTTGATCAGTATATGTTTGGATTTCTAACCCATTAGTATATAAGTAGTATGCATGCGTAGTTGTTGCTTGTCTTGTATGCAGGTCAGCTTTGGAAGGAGTATTGTGAACAAGTAATCGAGCACAATGGATGATCGACATCAAATGCCGGGAACGAGGTAGGTTGATCTCTCCATGAATTTACTAAGAAAAGGGGATTTAAATCTAGGGATGAAGGTAGAAAGTAATTTATATTCGGTCATATCTGCATGCAAAGTCTGAACTCTATTTGCTAGTCCATAGGGTGTTTTTCCAAACAATAGAATTGCCGACCATACTGGGAGACTCTCTAGGGTTCCTGGAATTTTATTTAGTTTTTGGGTAGTTTTAAAGACTATTTTTTTTTGCCTATCTTTTATTTTTTAGTTTTTGTAAGGTCTGAGCTAGCAAGGAGTTTGGTTTTCCATACCAGATTTCCCTGACTTTTGCTTGACTGTATTTTTCGGGACCCATAGAGGTACACATAGCCTGCGCAAGGTCTGCACGTGTGTACTTGTGCCCTACCCTCTTATAGCCCACGTGTGAACGCTATTTGTAGAGGTAGCAGTAGCATGTAGAGTTCAGAGAACCTCAGAGGTAGTCATCCTCTTCCCTGTCAGAATCACACATTCTCAGGGGGTTTTCTTGAATTTTGTTTGAGTCTTGTTTGCTAGCAGTCCTATCTCAGATTTTTTTTGCTTTATCATTTTTTCCTTACATTAGTTGTTTTTCTGTTAGAATGAGTGTCCAAGCCTTCAAGGGATCTTGGTTATCAATATCAGTGGTCTCTTCCTGGTTTGGTATATCTGTTTTCATTTTTTCTCAGAGTTTAGATATACATGCGGCCTGTACAAAGTCAGCCCGCGTGTGCACTCCCTCCGTCTCTATCCAGAGCACGTTGACACACGTTCTATTTGAGTAACAGTCGCATGCTTGTGCAGGATACTTTTTGTTGAGGGTAAGGAAGTCATCCTTTCCCTTGATAAGAATTTTTCCTCTCAGGTGTTTGAATGTCTGTGTGAGTAGTCAGTAGCTTAGGATTCATTTTATCCTTAGCCTGCTTTTTCTCAGTTAAAAAGTTGTCATATTTTTTTTTTTTTTTTTTAAGGTTTTTAGAAAAGTGTGAGAGTCATTGTTTTTAAAATTTCTAGTGTGTGATTTTTGACCTGATTCTTTGCGATCTGTGATTTAGGCCAGAATTGTTTTTCTTGGTTTTTTTCTTGTCGATATTTTTCCTTTCTTTCTTTACTAGCATTTAAATAAAAAAAAATTCTCTTTTATTTTCTTATTTTGTTGAAGAGTGTGTTTCTGCATCATTAGCTAGGGAGAAGTCTTTTATTTCATAATTTTTTGCAGTTTACTTAGAGCATAAGTAGCTTGTAGTCAAGTTAAATTTCTTTCGAGTTTGCTATCCAAAATCTTGGAAAAATTAAAAATATTTCTTTTGAAAAGTTGTTGAAATTTTGCATTCAATAAAAGTTTTGTTTCCATCTTTTTCATTCATTTTTTGATTTCGTCTTTTACACATCATCAGTTTCACCCTTATACCCCTTGATGTAATACAAAGCCATAAAAGTAACGCTAAATTTAAAATCTACTAGACTTTTATGTTTATAGGGTTCACAAACAAGTTCAGTATTAGCGCCTTGGATTAGGTTGGAGAGTAAACTCTTCAAGGCCATTTAAAATCAAACATTGGAGTCTGAGATAGAGAGTGTCTAATTCCAGTGTCATGAAAATTATCCGGGACCCCCCTCTAACATAGGGGATAAACATGAGGTCATGTGCGGAAAGGTGGCGGAGATAACCCCTCCAAAGCTGGACCAATCGTAGTGGAGAACACATATAGAAGGCTTGTTTTGGGATTCCGTCATTTGCATTTTCCACAGTTCTTCGTGGGTATCAAATTCGTTTGAGGTCCTCAGTTGTCTTCTGAAACACTTGCTCTCGATACCCTTGACAGGTTTTGGGCTCGATACCCTGCTCATTGTGGTCTACCTGACTTTCAAATGTACCCGCCTGGTGACTGTTCGCGCGCTGGCAATGTAGTTGCCGATCTTTTTAGGGACATACACAGGTGACTGCGGGGGTATACCATGGTACCTAGGACAGACATCGGGCCATGCTTTGTAGAGTATACCTGGAGGGTGCTTCCGTGTTCGAGTTTCACTTGCACCAGTAAGTGTCTCTAGTGTTGGTTGTTGTAACTGTTCTTCCATTTAATTTAGTGTTTGCTTGTCTTATCTTCTAGGGACTTTTGTAGTGTGTGTTACTTTTGAGAATTTAGACTACCTTAGAGTGTCTTGGATCTTCTTACACAGTGGAGGATCCCGAGCTCCGCCGGTCACGAAGGCTTCTTGGCCTGCCGTCGGTTACACTAGAGCCACCTCTGCCACCATTAAGGTGAAAGCTAGACCAACAAGGGTCTTTTGAGGCGACCAGGTTACAAACCATTATGCCTGAACAACCCCCGGAGGAATCAACCATCTTGGACCTTGAAACAACTGCTCTTGGCTTGGTTGAAACCCAAACCACTGATTTCTTGGCACCTTTCATTGTACCAATTCAATTTTACAAGTGCCAGACAGTGTCACACACAACAATGGAAACAAATGTTGTTACTCCTTCTGGGAATTCTTAAATTCCCACCACGGTTGTCACCACAGGAGATATTTCACCTCCTAACTCACCATCGTTGGTCTGAGCCACCATGGGATCGACCGCAACTACTTCGCACAGTGGTCCGATTCCATCTTTGGTGGCGGCCACAACCCCTTTCACACTAAGTGCGACAGGCCCTCTGTTCTCATACAGGATGCCTAGTTCAGGAACAAGTCTTGTACTTTCCTACTCCACTTTACAGACTTTGGGTATAGGGGCAGGGAACTCTAGCGCTCCTCTACAAGGTCACATGGGGGGCACTCCTTCTCCTTTTAACTCTTTTCCTTATAGAGGAGTTCATATCCCTCCTTCGTCCCCTTCACTCGGTGGCTCACATCAGCAATCCACCGAGCAACCTACACACAATAGTTTATTTGGAGCGGGGAGTCAAGGACCACCTTCGCATAGTATGCCGATAAGTTGGACACCATTTTCTTTGAACAAAACGTTTGGTAACAACACCTTATCGTTAGCCGCTTTCCTGATTGGGGGCAACCCCATTTTTGGACAATCTACTTCTATGCAAGGTACTATTCCTGCACAGGGGGAAAAATTAGCAGGACCTTGGAATTCAGGGCAAGGATCCATTCCCTCCTCTAGAATGTCGATCTGGGGTAGTTCTTTCCACAATCAATGGAACCCCGGACAAACTACTATGCCTATCCCCATGGGACCGACATGGGGTAATCCTTCCCAAAGTCCTTCGAATACAATGCATGCCCAACAATCTATGTCCTATTTGGGAAATCAGCCGATGATGTCTCCACATATGAAAAATCCTTATGTTGGCCAGGGCCATGGTTTTTACCAGAATCTGGGCCAATAGCCAAACTTTTCATGGCAACCTGGTGCCAGTCAAACTCTAGGTCCCTTTTTCCCCAGTTACCAACAACAACCCAAACTACCATTCTTGGTGACTTTACACTTGCCATATTTGACAAGGTTGTTGAATGACCCTATTTGTCACAATCCGCGTTGGCCTCCTATGCCGACGAAGTTGCCTTTGGACATTCCAAAGTTAGAAGCCAAGCTTAATGAAGATCCATGAGATCATGTGACTACCTTTCATCTTTTGTGCTCATCTAACTCATTAAAGGATGACTCCGTACAATTGCGATTATTTCAACGTACTCTCATTGGGAGTGTCGCGAAATGGTACATTGAGCTCGATCACTCAATATACTCTTCTTTTGGCAAACTGACAATGGATTTCCTTAACCATTTCCAGTTACCTATGAGATACGATGCTGGCACAGAGCTGCTTGCTAATTTCAAACAGACAACAACGGACCATATCTCTCATCACATCCGAGAATGGAGACGCTGGAAGAGTTTAATCAAGGTACTAGTCCCACCAACATTCCTGCTTGAGTGGTTCCTTAAGTCTTTGGTACCGCAGTTATCTGAAGACGTTGTGACATCAAGAGTTTTCTCTGAAGAAGACACCATCATGAGAGCTCAAAAGTTCGAGCTCATCTATTCTCAGTCCAGTTTATTATAAAACATCTTGCCAGATGCACCACATTCAATACTGGATAAAACTAGACAAAGAGTTGGACCACATGCCAATGGTATTGCTGGTTCAGCACAAACCAAGCCCACTGAGCAATTGACAAAGAAGTTGCAATAGTTATCCATGCAACACTCAGCGGCCAGCCAAACTACTTCTTTGGTTGCTCCCCCTACCAAAATGTCGGAAGTACACACTATGCAGTCGACTAACCCAAAGGACACCCAACAGCCTAAAGGGAAGAAAAAACAACGAAAGAAGGGTAAGGGGGATAAAAAACCCAACGATAATGTTGGCGGGGACAACACTGAAAAATGGAAGGTGAGGTATCCATGCAACTTGTTCGTAGAAGACCACCCGACCCATCTATTTCCTCGACTTGCAGAGGCCCAAAAGTTTGTCACACAACAATAGCAGGCAGTGTTGACTAATCCATTTCAACATGGGAAAAATCTAACTCAAGCCTCTGCAAGCACAGAAGGGGGCAACCAAGAAACCTGCCCACCTCTGAACAACCCTGCATCTGCGAACATATATATGGTTAGGGGTGATACTTTCATATCAACTAGAGCACACGATTATAGTAAACCAAGCGTTTCTGAGAAGGGTAAAGAAGCTAATCTCCCATCTCTTCCTCTACAGATTGAGAAGACGTTGAGAGAAAAAATGACATGCATTCCAAAAGGTGCATTTAAAAAATCTTCTTATAACCCAAACACAAGGGCCAACCAGAACTACTCTGTGGTGGAAGATTTATCACAAAACCCTTGTACGATGTATGCTTTGGATGTCCTCCAAAGATGCCCTACTCAGAGGAAAGCCTTGTTAACCACTTTGGGTTCTACTGAGACTTGTAATTCAGGTACCATCATGTTAGATACAACTGACTTAAAACCTCATCTGCCTTACCACGTAGCATTTCATATAGTAGTGGCTTTCCCCATGAAAACTTTTACTTGGAATATCCTCTGCACAATGGTCGATGAGGGTGCCTCGACATGCGTTATGTCGTTGGCATGTTAGAAAGCCATTGGCCAACCCATTTTGTCTCCATCACCTACTCTCCTCACTGCCTTCGACGGTCATTCATTCCAACCACATGGCATTGTTCCTTCTTTCCTCGTGTAGTTAGGAGGGAAGATAGTGTGTGTCGAAGTAGAGGTAGTCTATGCACCCCTTGACTATAACCTCTTGTTAGGATGGCGTTGGACTTATGTTATGAAAGATGTGGTTGCTACAGTTTTCTGGGTCTTGTTGTTTCCACGTGAGGGCCGGATAGTGACCATCGATCAATTGTCTTTATTTAGACCTGACCCAACTTTGGGGGCATCCACAATCCCGATGATTGATAATCCTCAACCGAGTGTTGTCAATGTAGGAGTTGGTTTGTGCCCATCCTTGATGGGTACCTTCGATTACCCACCTCCTCACAGCGATATCAAATTTATATCTAGTCACCATAAGATTGAGATTTTTCAAGTTTCATCGTTCCGCACGACTTACTTTGAGGATCCATGGATTCTTCCTTCCCCATCGGCCACGATGGATAAGACAGGGCACCCAGGCATKTCCATGCTCTTGTTTGCTGCTGAAGTAGAGTACTYTTTAGTCCAACAAGCTTCAACTAACACTGATCCGACTCCTGCACAAGAGTTAGATCCACTTCTAGAGCCTATTTGGGCTCAGGGTTCTCTCGCTAACATCGATTCGTTAGACTTAGTCTTGCCTTTTGATGAAGAAGTAATCGAAGAAATGACTAGTCTAGACAAACCTTGGGAATATCTTCATCACAGATCATATTTTCTCCTAGAGTTAAGCTAAATCGAAGCAGGAGAATTCACCCTGACCATGACGGGAGATCAGTCATGTCCTATTAATCTCTTAGCTACACATGAAATTTATGCTGAGGGAAATATGGAAACTATCACTGAAACTATACCAATAAACATCTCCCAAAACCTCGATGTCATAGAGAACGTCTTCATCGGAGTGGATTGCTCCCCCAAAGAGATTCAAATCTACACGGATCTTTTCAAAGAATTCTGCGACCTTTTTGCCTACTCTTATGAGGAAATGTCAGGTATTGATCCAAAAATAGTTGAACATGAAATCAAAACTTATCCTAATGCCAAGCTGATTAGACAGAAGCTTCGTCCAGTTAATCCCAAGAAAGCCAGCCATCAATATTGAGGTTGAGAAATTGCTAAAGGTAGGTTTTATCTATCCTATCCATTTGACTCAATGGGTGTCAAATCCTATGCCGGTCAATAAAAAACAAGGCACGATTCATGTTTGTATCGATTTACATGATTTGAAAAAGGAATGTCCCAAAGATAATTTTCCAACACCATTCATTGACCAGATCATTGATGAATGTGTTGGTTGTAAAGACTTTTCTTTCATGAACAGTTTTTTGAGATATAATCAAATCCAAATCAAACCCGAAGACCAACACAAAACCGCATTCATCTGTCCTTGGGGTACATTCGCATATCGTAAGATGCCTTTTGGTCTTAAAAATGCTGGAGCCACATTCCAGCGGGCCATGTATTTTTCTTTTCATGATATCAAGCATATATTCGAGGCCTATATAGATGATTTAACATCACGATCTCACAAGAGAACGGATCATCCCACACACCTTAGACTAATATTCGAACGTTGTTGCTACTTTAGGATTCGCTTGAGTCCAAACAAGTGCAACTTTTGTGTAACAATAGGACTTTTGTTAGGTTTCATCGTATCAACAATAGGGATCATGGTCGATCCTCTCAAGGTGGAGGCAATAATCCAGTTGCCCCCCCCATGCACAATTCTTCAACTTCAGAGTCTACAAGGAAAGGCGAACTTTTTACGATGCTTCATCTCCAACTATGCCAAAATCACCAAGGGCTTTATGTGCTTACTGAATAAAGATGTTCCTTTTTACTGGGACGATGCCACTCAGTGCTCTTTCGATGCATTAAAACATTCCCTCACAATGTCCCCTCTGCTACGACCACCTAACTATAACAAGGATTTATTATTATATCTGGCTGTCGCAGGGTCAACTATTGGCATGGTTTTAGTTCAGAAAGATGATTTATTCTCAGAATACGTCATCTATTACCTGAGCCGAGGCCTCGTAGGACCGAAACTCAATTATTCACATATCAAAAAACTTACGTTGGTAGCAGTTCATGCTATTCAACGGTTCTGTCATTATGTTCTGTTTCGCAAGACCACCGTCATTGCTGTCATGAATCCATTCCAGTACATGTTGACGTGAAAAGTAATAGGCAGAAAAATCAGTAGATGGATAGTCATCCTCCAGGAGTTTGACTTAGACTTCGTTTCAGTGAAGTCCAAAAAGTCATTGGTCTTCGCAGAGCTTATTTCTAAACTTCCGGTTGAGTCAGGTGATGTTGTGCCTGAAGAATCGCCTATCTTGGGAGATATGTTTTTGATCACATCTTCAGATCCTTGGTACATAGATATACTTATCTATCTCCAGACTTTGTAGTGCCCCACTTCTGCTTCTCATGATGAGCGTCGGCGTATACGCCATTAGGCTAAGAATTATCTCATACTCAATGATAT